>JABFPN010003042.1:0-19509 GCA_022817305.1 Leptoteleia sp. ZL-2020
TTTTTTCTTTTTTTTTTTTTTTTTTTTTTTTTTTTTTTTTTTTTTTTTTTTTGTTCACCCACAAGTTTTGCGGCGAAATTACATCGGCGTCATTCTTTGTCATTTTATTCAAATTTACTTCTGGGCAATGATTACGGATAAAAAGGAAGAGGATGATTATGTACAACAGGAACAAGCGTGTACGTGTACGTGCTTGATGGAACTTGTAATACATTGCATACTTTGCAAGAAAATTGGATTCTTAAATACATGATAAAGTAGTCGATGATTGATTTCGCTCAGACCATTTACCTTGCGAAATGAATTTTGATGTGCAAGGAATACAATCAAAGTGAAAAAGGTGCATTTTCAACGCGAAATACTTTTCAGTTTAAACAATATTAAATTGTCTAATTGAAGGGTTCTTTTCGACACTATTTTATATCTTGAGAAATGGTTTAATTAATAAATTCCAAGGATTTCTTTATTAAAAACCAGGTAGAAATGTTGTTATTGCATTTTCCTCTTATCAAAGTATACATTTAGTATTTTGCATTACAATCATAATTATAATGAAAAAGAAACACTGTGACGGTCATGTATTTTTTAATTTAATCAAAATTAAATTGCGGAATTAACAAGTTATTTCAAAAATTACTTCGTACTTAAAAAATTGGGTTAAGCAATAAATTCGTGTACACGCTTAGTACTTTACATTATAAATTTAATATTACGTAGAGAGAGAGACGAGGTCGAATAAAAGTTTACAACAATTTGAAACAAAAATTACAATTTTATTCGGTACAATTTCGCAATTCGGTAATAACTTTTTGTTTGAAATATCACACACAAAGGAGCATAAATTAGTTTCTACACTCAGAGAAAAAATTTGATAAAATTGAAATTTTTGTCGGTAATCTCTTTAAAAAAAAAAAAAAACAAAAAACAAAAAAAATATTACAATGTCTTAAAAATTTGTTCTCTCAGTGTACGACGGTTGTTTATTGGTATTATAGATACGTTAGCCAAGTTCAAAACTCTTTATATAATTCTGAAGACGTAATAACGTTTTGTTTCTGGGTGTCGTGTCGAGTGCTCGAGTGTGTCGGCTGGTACCACTTACGTTTGTTCGCGATTTTCTTGACCGCGCTGTATCTCCCTCTCTCTCTTCCCCACTCCTAGCTCCCTTTTTCAGTTGGGTTAAATGGCTAGGTCAGTTCCAATACCTCTCCTATTGTAGCAGTCTAATAGATAACAATAAATCCTAGTAGAAATATTGACTGGAACCGCGCACTGACACTAACGGACACGTTTCAATTTTGTTACTCATTTCGAAACCAATAAATCAACTTTTATCTGGATCTTTTCATATTCAACGTACGTACGAATTAACTAGTTACTTTTCAAGTCAATTAAAAGTGTACATTAGTTAAACTTATTCCCTATAAATCAATTACGCAAAATGAAATTCAATAGAATCATCCGGGGATATAAGTTGGGGAGTGGCAGTATCATTGAACTGCAAAATGTTTCCGATAAAAATGACTTAATTTTTTATTCATCATTGAATAATAAAATTGTTTGCGCACAGTTTAATAACTCATTGTTATTATTAACGTTGACTGCACCGAGTATCGTTAATGTTAAAGGTAAGCTAAAATTTCCGAATGCTCTTATCTAGCCTCGGAAATCGATAAGCGTGGAACAATATTTTTTCGCGAAAATAAGAAATTTAAATTTTATTCCGTGAAAAGTTCTTACTTTTAAGTGCGGAAACAAAGGGAGGGGAAGGAAAAGCGAAAGAGCAACCGATGGTTGATTTGCATATAATTATAAGGTTTGACGAAACAATGTTTCTTGGTTTCTAATAAATCTAATCTTCCAAAAATAACGCTCGTCGGTTTCTAATTTAGAATGGCTTTTTTTCTCTCCTTCTTCTTATTGAATGTAGGTTAATTGCCGAAGAATTCGGCCGAAAGTCATAACCGTGCGGCATAAATATTGGTGCGTGATAAAATGTTCCGTGTCAAAGGCAACAACACTTGGCTTGTTTAAAAGTTTACATGTAATTTAAGTTATACGAGTTTCCACAATGTCGTGACCATTGACAGAATTGTTCTAACTCCTGGTTTAGATAAAACTAATAGTATTTTAGTACGCTTTTTAATTGGATAATAGTATTTTATAATCACTAAATGTATCTACGAAAATCAGAAATGACGATATCGTCTTTTATTTTTTTTATTTGGCGAATTCTCGCTGAATTGGTAAATCCGAATTTAAGACAATTCGTATTCTATTCTAATTAAAGATTTGACGTAAACTGGTACACTGCACTTTCCGGTATATGGAATGGACTATTTATTCAACCGTAACGCTTTTTTTCACATGCATAGTTCGAAGATTCTACTTTTCAGACCGCTATCCTAACTACCGCACAACGTTCTCGAATCCGAACTTTAGCTAATCAAAAGCTATAGCGAGATCGGTGTGCCGAACGAAATCATATTTCGTATAAATATTATCGTATTAAAAAAATTTCACTCTTCTATTCAATTAGACGCACATCGCATTCATAAAACTTGAAATATTATGGTTAATAAAATCAATCGAATATTTGCTTTGAAATCTTGTATTAATTAAATATAATTTTTGCAAGCTTTAGGTAAATATATGATGTATTCCATATCAAAATAGAATGAATCACAAGATATTTACGTTTTATTGGATTTAAATACATCGTATCTGAAATGTCAATAAAGTCTACAAATATATCTTGTTGATTGAACAAATAGAAGAAACGAATCTAAACATAACGTCGGCCTCAGATCAGGCTCTTTCAAGCACACAATTTTGCGATTAATAATTCTTTTATTACACGCGTTATTCGAAATTTACCTCGGCCCGTTCTTTTCTGCCATTCGACGTACAACGTGGGCAGTAACACGAATTTATTCGCGGAATAAAATTCCTTAAAACTTGTAACTACAGTTACACGAAACTGCTTCGATTAGAACTTGGTTTATTATGTGGATTTAAATGGTCGGCGAAGGCGATAGAGTGAAGAAAAAGAATTGAATAAAGAATTCGATAAGATTTGCCTAGCAGTGGGGAAAAAAAAAGAAAAAAGGAGAGAGAAAAGGAAAAAAAAGGGGAACGGAACGCCTCCTTGGATCCGGCTGTCGCTTGGATAGTGAAGTTCTACGAGTACCACGAGAAAGAGCGGTGACTAGCACCCGGAGACGATTTGCAATGCTAACCAGGGAGTGCATTAAAAGGGAATTAATTTCTTGCTAACCGTCTGGAGCGGTCTACAGCTAAAGTAACATTATAGCATTATTACAGATAATCTCGTTCACGTTTACTTTAATTCTTTGATGACATTCTGAAATAGTTTGAACCAGTTCGTTGTTGACATAAGACACTCGAATTTACATAGAAAAATCAATTATGTAGAACGTTTAACAAAATTAATAAAGGTTGGACTCCGTTGTTGAGATATGATTATTATTACCTTAAAATGAAAAGATTTTTCAACGACTCTTATGTAACGTATATCAGAGAGCGAGGTATGCAATTATAAAACACAAAAGGTCTCGTTATGATTTGCAAAATATTTTAAATTGATCGATGCTTTGAGTTGTTGTAAAAATTATAATAAGTAATATAGTTAATACTTCAGGAATTGTATCTAAATTAAATTGTATTATTTGATACAATGACATTTCATGATGTCAGGCATTATGTGAATTTCATAAACTCGGATTATTTGTGGAAGAATTATTCTACAATGGTGATTGTTAACATTTGTTAATAGAAAATTACTTAAAAAATGAATAAATAAATAAACGGTTAAAAATATCTTGTACTTGAATCATAAATTATACTTACAATTTTTATTCTACTCTTTTCTCTGCGCATTTATTTATTTTTCACGTTATATATATAATATTTTTAAATTTTGTTCCCTTTTTTTTTCTAGATTTTCGCCATGATATGCTGCAACGCTTTTGGCAAGAACTCGACTATAAACTGGATGTGTGCCGAGTTACCAAGGGGTCTCGTATCGAACACCTGGTAAGTACTGAAACAAACCTTTTTTTTGTTTCTTGCCACATTTATACATATTTTGGACATTTGAATTGAATTAAATTTTAGTTTCGCATCATTCAAATCCAGATCATCGTTAAGATTAAATCCGTACTATTAATCTTCACATAATATATAGATGATCCTGATTCAATTTACTTCTCACCGGTATCATCTTAATTATTTTATTCATCCATTTTATCTATCACATCTGCATTCGCTCCAACTTTATGACGTGTCCGTAGAGTTATATTATGTGACAGCTGAAAATGAATTATTCTCAATTTGAACTTAATTTAAAAATTAGAATTTATGATTACAATATAAGAATTGATAATTTATTTTACGCTCCGGTTCATCTGTCTTTTCACATTTTATTCCCAATTTGCTAAGAAAAATAATTCACACACCTCTTCAACCTTGTGCCATATTTTTAATATAATCCGGCGTAAATGAACAATTTGAATTTGACACCGAGAATTTTAATTTACAAATGAAGCGATTACATTTTTCCTTCCCAATCTCGTTTTCACGTGGCAATGCCAAAGAAAAAAAATTAAAATTTCTTTGGAATATATACTAATTGTGATTACAACTTCTTTCTCAGTGCATTTACTTTCGTACAATACGACGTCACAAAACAACCAACGTAACATTCTTCACACATGTTTGCTGGCATTGCCATCAAGTTTAAGCGTGTCATTTACGAGACGATACCCTCGACAAGGCCTTTATAAATCATACATTGTTTCATCGCGGGACGCATTTTAATCAAAATGTTATTGCTCGCGCGCGCCTTACAAAATAATGTTAATCTTTGTTAATGTTTCCGTGTTTATAAACGCGAGCAATTTGTATGAATTAAATTAGGGCCAGGCTGAAATTTTAGCTGCAGGTATTTGTCTATGTTCAGCATAATTGAGAATCTCCGGAGAGTTACAAATTGTGTTCATTGGGAGGGTCAGTAACATGCTTCACTGACGGTGCCAATAGAAGTTTGGCTTGAGAAATCCCCGCGGTACAATAGCGCTACAAAGTATTTCATAGGTCGGTTTCAGCTGCCGATTCCGGTTAACAAATTGCTAATGAGTCCCGGTAATTAGAAAACATTCCTTCGCGCGAAAGAGTCGAACGTCGCGCGCAGTCACGCGGCTCCGAGCGAACGCCCAATTTTCGTGCCGACCGAGTCATCATTATCAACACTTTTTTTTTTTTTTTTTTCTTCATTTATTATCCCCCTTTTTTTCTCATTGAAAATGGAAAACCTCTTTTGTACGTGAATAATGAATGGACAAACAAAAAGTCGATCTTGGGTTTTACCGGAAAAAAAGAAGAAAGAAACAATGTAACTCTGCGTCACATTGAGAAAGTAAAATAATAGTCTGATTTATCTTTAAAAGCAAAGTTATGCCTCGAGAAACAAGTTAATAGCAAAAATCAAAACATTTTCTATTCATTTGAAACATTCACTGTATCCTTAAATCGGTGTAATATGTAGTGATTTGCATTAAAAGTTTAAAATTCGATGATGAAATTTGTAGGTGATTTCATAGATAAAACAAAGATAAAAATAACTTTACGTGCACAAGATAAATAATGGAGCTAGAGGAATAAATTTACATCATGGTGTATCATTATATAAAATAATAGAGATATTCCGTGATTAAGATCACCTGTTACCAACATATAAAATTAATGTTTCTCGTCGAAAAAAAGGCAGATTAATGATTTGTGTCATTCACACATGTTATGTTAAGGGGATATATTGAAAAGAATGTATAATACAAAAATTATATTTCCTAGTTCAAGTATCGTCGTGATGCACGATCATGGAATCAGCAACTGTTAATTTATTAAATACACTTATATTTTCGTTTATATATATATATATATATATATGGGGGAAAAATGAAGAAAAGTTTCCTATGTCTTCTTTTGTTTGTATTTTTCCTGTTATTTTGGGCGGTGTACAATCGATACCAATGGTGAAAAACTAGAACTAATCAAAGAGAATAAAACGTTTGAAAATCAATTATTATTCTCCCAAACGTACAGCTTTACTGATGCTTCCTTTATGAAACGGCTATAAAAATTCCATGCGAGTGGAACAAAAAAACATTTATAGTCACATTTCTTCGATAATTATTTAAATCTTTAATCGTATACTGAAAAAAAATGAAAATACGTTAAAACACATATACTCACTTTAGATAAACTTTTATTTAAGACTTTTATTAAAATCTAAATCTCAATTGAATCGTCATAATTAATAAATTTTTTCGAAATTTGTTGAAGCGTGATATGAGTTTGTTAAAGAGACATGGCCGTGTGTATTGATAGGAGAAAATGATATTTAAAAGACAGTTAGGTTACTTGGAAGGAAAAGCAGGATCTTGCGTTACTTTGTCACCTAAATTCAAGGAGATGCACAATTTCCCCTATTTTCGTATTAAAGAAAAGAGAGATCTACGATAAGTGAGTCATATGCTTTCAGTTTGTCGCTTCTGGAACATAAAGTAGAAAAATACTTGGTCGTAACACACTGTTTTTCTCAAAGTGGATTTCGAAAAATCTTGGTATATTTACTTGCCGTCCAAGTATTATCACGATTTTATTTGACAAAGAGCGATTTTCACTTTCCGACGCTATCAAAGCAAATCGATGAAAACGGTTCTGGCCGAGTGGCCATTTAACTTTAAAATTTTCCTTTTTCGCCGTATCGTGGAAAATAATTAATCGCGCCTCGATTTACCATTTTACCACGGCGAGGGTGGTGGTAATGGCAAAGTTACTCCGTTTGGGGCGTTTTCGAAAAATCAGTTACTCGTCTCCTTTCTTTGTAATCTGCAGCCCGTTAAAACTAATATTGTCGACTGAAATGGGAATACTACTAAGCTATTGTAAGATACTTAGCAAACTACATCTTCCAAATTTTTGTTTCGAAATTCAGTTTTCATGAATGCGATTAAAAAGTTTGCTGTGTTCGGGTCTGGAAACTTGGAGGAACTTATTTGCGACCATTACAAATTATCACCGACTCCGTTTATGAATATTTCGTTTTATTTCAAGTTTTATTACTTTTGTCACATCCATTTTATTATGTGTTCGGATTTAATGTTGAATGAATAAGGAAGTTCCGCGTTGCTTCGACGAATCATCCCTTTTTTATTGCCCGAATACTTATTGCATAAAAATCTCTTGAAAATAGTAATGTTACATTATTCCTTGACATAAAATAACAGTATAAATTATATTGCTTTGTTATTAATTTCATACACGGAGGGTGTGTTGACATTTTTGAACAGCATTTATGAAAATGGTTAAAGTTGATGTAAATTTGTTAACATTTCTGATGTTGGTAGGTGTCTATCAAATAGTAGTATCGTGAACTAAACTTAAATACTAAAACTTTCAAGTTTTTTTTTTTTCTTTTTTACGTAGTATCTCATTCTAGAGGTTCTTGATAAAAAATATCAAAGAACCCGGCTAGATTTTGATCGGGCGCATCCTATTCGGAATTACTTTGTGAAAAAGTTGATAGGGACTGCTGATGTGTAATTGTATCTTGATTTTACTCCCTGAATCGGTGCTTGATATAGGTGTCACGTATACTATTGTACACGTACACGTACACGTGCACATATATATATATATATATATATATTACTTATAAATTGGATGTAATATACAAGCCAAATGAATTATTATAAAGGAGTAATAGTTGGCCTACGGTTATTCAATAATACGGTTATCCCATTACAGGGACAATAATAGTTCCTGACCTAATATTCTGCGTGGGTTCAAAATTATATTATTACGGCTGAAAAATGATGTAGAACTAACGATCGCGTCAGATAATCAGACTAAAATCTTGGAGAGGATATAGCTTATTTCTTCGATTTAAAAGTACGGATAAAACAAATTTCATTTTTGTATGATTTCTTTAGAAAAGTTTCAGACTTTAATATCGATCATATGGAATCTACCGATTTATTAATATCTTTATACGTACCAATTATTTGTTTTAATTTTGCCTTTGTTAATTATCAGACACTGCCAATTACTGTATCATTTAATGCAACGGGAAATTGATTTTTTGACGGGAAATATTTTTGATATTTATACGTTTTAAAGCTTGTTGGTAATAAAGGTTTAATATATATTTTTAATAGTGATTCCTTATGTGAAAGGAAATCGTACGTTTTATATAGATAACACATTTGATAATTTATGCATTATTCGTGATATATATTTTTATTTCTCTACTTTTTCATTCTTTAAAAGATTTAAGAAGGTGTATTATTTATGACTTGTATGAAATGTTATTCTTTTTCTTTCTTTTTAATGAATTTAACGAATGTTTCTGTTACAAGTTTGTTAAAACCTCAGTGTATATATATACTCGTAAATATATATATAATGTAGGTGTTATTTATATATCAAATTTCATCAAGGTGTACATTTAACACGTTACCAGCACATAATTCACGAGTGTGTAAATCTTATTAAAATAAAATTTGTAATTTCGCATACCTTGAAATTTGCCAATCCATAGCATTTGTTTCGAATAAACTCGCCGTAATTAAACTGATGAGAGAAAAATGAATAGATAAAAATATTTGTTCAATAAGAAATGATGAAACGGCCAGTTATTGCGGCTTCGTATCAACGCAATTCAAAAAGTGCGTTCATATACAAGCGCAATTTGGGCAAATCTGCAAAATTAACTTTAAAATCAAAAAAGTCGATTACACCGGGCATAAATTTCTGGCATTATTAATTATAACCAGGGAAATAAATTCAGTTAATCAAAGTGTATATATATATCAAATATATATATATGAAGAAATAATAAATATAATCCACTCAAATAACACCGACGGGATGGCATTTTAAAATTGCAATGGTAATTTCAAAATTTAATGCCACGATCTATATCTATACAATGGCGCAAAATCAGACCTCTCTTGAAGCTGTCACCGTTCGACGCTAGGCATCTCTCATTAATAATAGTCGAGACCGTGCTCGTCGTCTGGTGATGTCGGCGGCATATAAATTTGGCCCCTGACGAATGCAGACAGCGCGAAGGCGGGTCAGCTTTATCAATGAAGATCCGGGAATCAACACTTTTAATAACTTTCCGCGGGGACTTGTAAAATCGCGCGCGCTCCGTCCATTACGCACCTCGGCTCGCATATTTCATAACGCCAGTTTGAATTTTATCCTCGTCGTAAATGCGCAAAATTTTCGGCGGCAAACCCGGATCGCGCCGCGGACGGCATCGAATAATCAATTTGCCGGATTGTAAATTATTTTTGCGGCGGGTAAAAGTCTAGAGCGTGACGCGCCGCGAAATAACGGCGGGTCGTAATTTTTAATTGCGACTCGATTCGTTAAATTAATTCCAACGAATAAAGTCGAGCGGGGGCGGAGGGGGACAGGAGGGGGACAGGAGGGGGACAGGAGGGGGACAGGAGGGGGGCGTGCGTCGGCCCGTGGTGAGGCTTTGATTGAACGGCAGCCAGGCAAAACATGGTGCGAATAAAACCGCGGCCGTAATAAAGCCGCGCGTTCTTTAGGGTCTTCTTCCGCGCAACGTAAGAGTTCGATAAAACCATGGCGACCTTTGAAATTGTCGGCTACCCTTCCGCCTCCTTTCCCCGCTGCCGCTGCCGCCCGACCGATGGTATCTGTTGAGGGTTCTCCTGAAATTAAGCAGCAGCGTCACCGTCGCGCTCATTCTCCCCGGGGGTGAATGGGGGGCGGTGCAGCCGAATGATCATTTTGTGACGCGGTGCGTTCCGATGTATCAGCTTGCAGCCGCGAGGGGATTCCGTGTGCGTGGCAAGTCCCGTGGTCGGGAAATTGAAAGACGCGCGAGGGGTCGGCTGACGCGCGAAGCCAGACGCGGTAAGGATTCCGTGACAGCGAGAGCGCTATCAAGCCGTGACGTCGCGTGCGTTGATTCCCCCCGATCGATCAGCGTGGCGTCGCGTGCATTAGCACCGTAGGGTCAAACTGTTGAGCGAGCTTATCAGATTGTGGCTCCTTTAAAAGAATCCCGCGGACAATCCCGCAATTGTGATTTCCGCCCCGGCACCATTGGCGCAATCAAAACGCGCAACTTTTTTTTGTCAACCCTCTTCCTGGCCCTTAACAACTCTCTGAATAGCTGTGTAAATTACCGCTGGGGGATTACGTCGTTACGGTTTTAAAAAGGATTTCCCTCGTCAATTTGATAAGATATACCGTGGCGCGCTGTGGGATGAATAGATTTTCAGTGGCGTTGTTTAAACTCTGCTTTATTTGCGTTGGTATAAAAATGTTTTCAAACCGATCGATGTGTGAAAAGCGAAAAATTGTATTTCTATCTATATGATTTGTACAGTTGAAAGTAATAGTTTTGTCGATTTCCTTTTGCTTTTTGATATTTACACTGATCCAACTGTTTTGTATGCCTAGACGTGTGGATAAATTCGTCCGGATATTATTTGGATACTGTGGGGGAAAAATATCTGGATAGTTATCTCGAAATGATCTGGAGAATGTCTGGGAATAAAAGTTCTGGGCCAGGAGAGTTTACTAGTATATGTTCAAACGAACTATATAATCTCAAAATAAATCCAACGTTCATCTGGATATACCAATAACAAATATAATATTAAGAATTTGAGTACTCATTTAATGCTAATTTATTTGGTTTTTAAATTTTATGAAAAATCATTTCATCTCCCTACGGCGAGCGTAATGATTTATGTATTAAAGTTACACTCAAAGTATCGTCGCAGTGTCACGTCGTCGTGAGGTATAATTTGATTATTTATTACCTCATCTGAGAAAGCTATAATAGTCCTTGAGCAGCCATAATGTAGATCATAGGAAACGTAAAATCGGGAGCGCTGGCAAGCTGCAGAACAATGGAATCTTTTTAATGATTTTACACGCGTATGCAGTAACCAGGCTACTGGTTCCGATACGATCGCAGCCAGCTCTATGTTATACCGCTTTATGAATAATTAAGAAAATTTATTAACGAATAATCTTGTTTCAGTAAATGTTAAGTGTTCGTAGTACGAGACGATCATTCGTTAAATTTTTCCTCAACTCTTTCTCGGAAAGTATAATTGTTATTTTATTAATTAAACTGTTTTTCGAGCTTAATATTTATTATATCAAGTCAACAATTCTCCGGTATTTCAGATTAAAACATACTTTCAATTTATTACATACTTTTCAAGCTTATTTAATAGGGGAGAATTGAAAAGAATTCTTCTTTTAATTAGAACAAATAATTTTTGTCGAATTTCAAATATTACTTATGGCGCGGACTACCGTTTACTTTTCTTTCTTCTTTTTTTCTTTTTTTTGCAAGAATAAAAGTTCACTTGAAAAAGTTTCACTTCGAGACCTTTCAACTTTTTCCTCGGAAAATTTTGCACGCTGCAACAATTGAAACCCCGCTGCACGGTAAATGGGATGACTCGCAAAATTATGCGTAAATATTATTTCAATAAATATTGCAACAGGAGTTAAGAATTCAATTGTTTATCCCATTACGTCGCTTATTACGGCACCTGCAAATGATATAGCGCTGCGAGTCGTCGAGGGTAACTCGATAAACGATATCGTAATTTACGAACAAATTGAACGAGTTGGCAAGGCCGGTATCCGTTTACCATTGCTACAAGCACTGTTCCGAAACCTCCGCTAACGTCGTTCTCCGCGGCGAACTAGGTTTTTTTTTCGGTACAAGTTTACAAAATTCCATAAATATTTGTTCCGTTTTCGCTCCATTTACTCAAAGTTGTGCAGCGTGACAGGGAGCTCTCCTATCAAGCAGTGCTTGGAAAAACTTGCCCTAGGACATGGAACAAAAAAAAAAAAATAAAAAAAAAAATGGAAAAATAAAAACTGAAAGAAAGTTTTGAATGGACCTCCCCACACCCCGTGTCGATTGTAACGTGCAGTTCATTCGGTAAATTTTGGACTTTACAATGATGACAAAATCGATATTCTTCTATTGCAATTAATTTTCAAAACGGTCTTTGCCTTGTCCAATGCTCGTATCACTGCCCTGTTAACTACCTCTTTCTGCTGATCAAGCGTAATTATCATGGGAATATTGATTATTCATAATTAATTGTTATTAATTTTGATTGATTATCAAAGATTAATGATCGGTAAACTGTACTGTGATAATTTCAGAATAAGAGCACGTCAGTATTGTGACTTGGTCATGTTTGCCGAAAAAAGTTCGATCGAAGTATGTTTAATGATGAAAAAGTGGTCATAAAAATTGTGTTAAACTGAAAAAAAAAGAAAAGAAAAGCTTTTCGATGTAAAATGAATTCTTACAAAATATTTTTAACGGATTGTTGTTTAATTTCGATGATATTTTGAATTATTATTGCTAGTTGGACAGCGGGTAATAACGTGAAAGTTATATTGTTTAAAGTTTATTATTAACTGCAATTAATTTTGACCGTTTGACCAAAGTATCAAACATGTTGGAATTAAACTTGAAAATGCTATTTGTAATTGCAAAAATTGCCGTAACATTTCGAGGGGGAATAAAAATAATAAAACAAAGAATCGGTCGCAATGCCGGGCGATGTAATTAATACGGACTTGGCGAATTCATTTTACAATTCGCGGCATCAAGATCATCGTTCGACATTAGTTGGTTATTTAAATTTCACTAGGAGAATATTATTGTAGCCATCCAACGGAATATTTCGCGAATACGTTCAACTTCGGGCCGTAAAGTCGTTTATGCGAATTTATATAGAGTTTTGTATTCTCGGTAGCGCGATGCCCGCAAGAAATATGAATACGTATTTTATATAGCAGCTTTAAACGGCTCGCGAATATGAATGTGTCTTCGCTCCCCACTTTTACTTGCATTATCTTCTTTGAGCTTTTATAATAACGCGACTCTCGCGCGCGCAGTAATGAATCTCGATGGAATCTTCGTTTCATCCAAGTCGCGATGCCTCTTTTTCTTTTTTTTTACGTTATTAATTAAAAGTTAATGAATAGGAGCAGAAACTAAATTGGATCAGCAGATCCGTGCTACAGTTGTATACAAAGTTTTCTTATGACGAAGAAAACGGTCGCAGAAGAAATGTCGAAAGTTGTCGCTAAATAATTAATCTTAATTGCTCGATGCCAAGTGGATTTTAATTTTGCACTTTTCTTGCGAAATTTCAAACGACCAAACGCCGTCGCGAAATAACTTTTATTTCCCCGATGCGATGGCCGTTCCCTAATTCAGTTTGTCAGCGGTACACATTGTACAGAAAAAACAATTTATAATTGCAAAATGTCTTGTTCGAAAGTTTCGACTTGTACGCTTTTTTTTCTTTCTTTCTATTATCGATTAATGTAAGAGATGGTATACGAAAAAGTATCCGCGTTAAATCGATACGCGGAACGTAAAAGCTACGGAAGTATGTTTGGCTTTCTCTTTTCCGCACAATATAAATGTTAAAATATTTCAATACTTCATGTTCTTACTGGTACACATTGCAGTTTTTTGTACCGTCCGTGTGAAAACGATTCCAGTGTCATAGTATCAGACACATCCCAAATAAAAAGTACAATCGAGCTGAAATGCGGTCCTTGTCTGGAATCCATGTCGCCATATTGGGTTCCGTTCAAGTGCCAATCGGGCATTGAACACAGAGCGTACGTTAGTATACACACATTGGGAGAAATTGTTTAGTAGCTGGTATAGTCAAATTTATAAAATTTGTTAAAAACTCTGCGGAATCCAAGTGCCACAGTTTAAGCCGCAGTACTTTTTGTACGTATTCTCTCGGTCCGATTAATCACATGCAGAACTTTATATCTGCCTTATCTGGGATCCATAAAATAATAATTTAAAATATTATACGTAGAAAGTCGAATTTCCATTGACCGGCATATAGAATTATCTGAGCGAGCGTTTATAATGTAATACATATATATATATAATATTATTATTTCAAATGTGTTATCTATGCAAACATGTTACTTTGCATTATTGTTACACCGTGGACTACGCGCACGGGGCGTAAATAAAGGATTACGCGTACAAACATAGTGCTGTGTTTACATTTCAAATTCGCGGTACGAAATAAAGAATTTTAATACGTTTTATTTGATAAATTATATCCAAATATTGATCAAAGTAATATTTATAAAAGATTTTTAATTTGGAAAATTTGCGCCCAACTGAAATCAATGTGATCGAGTATCAATTTGCTTGATTAATAGTAGAATTATAAAATATATTGAAACGAATATTATGTAATTAAAATAACGCGTACAAATAATTGCATTTGATGATTTTATTCCGAGAAAAAAAGACACGCACGAAAGCTGAAATTTATATTAATGTATCGATTTATTTGGAGTAAAAAGTGCATTTTACTTTTATTTGTTAATTTTTTATTTTTACACGAATGTATCACGTTAATAGTTGGAACAGTCTAGTGCCAGTACCGTGCCAACGGTCACTTGTCTATTGGCAACCAACCAATGAAATTACTACCGCTGGCTCAGTACATCTTTTGTTATAAATAAATATCGAAATAGTATCAGGCCAGTACCGGGCCTACTCTCCCTTCCTATTTGTGAATACTGGCATTATACTGATTTTTTTTATACGGATACTAACCTATACCAATCTTAATATATGAAATATTAAAAGCACAAAATTACATTAACGTGCAATTGCACGAGAATTGCTGTTTTACGAGCAACATTTTCCGAGTGTATTAATATAATGAATAACGCATTTGCGAGCATTTGTTTCGAGGATTCCTATTTAATTTCAACTAATTTCAGCTAATTAACGGAACAATATGACAATTAGTAGTGAGATACGTCTACTCTCGTTCATGCAGAAAAGTTGGAAAAAGGAGCAAGTCCATGCCGAGTGTAAGAAGTAACAGAAACAGTGATAAAGGAACGGCGTTAACTCGGAGTTGCACGTAGCCAGACCTTCTCCCCCCTCGTCCCCAGCTCGTCGAAGATTTATATGTTTACACGCTCCCATGGCAACTTTCCGTCGGACTCGTAACCCCTTCGTTTCATTTTATGCCCGCCCCGGGTTCCGTTATCCCGTCTCTCTCTCCCTCTCTCTCCCTCTCTCTCCCTCTCTCTCTCTTTCTCTCCGTCTCTCCCGTGATTCTTGCTGCGCGTAACAGTAGCACTCGGTGCTCTAACGTACACCGGTGGGGAGGAAGCTCGCTTGGCGATCGGCCAGCGCGATATCGCTCGCGATGTAAAAACTGCGACGACATTTTTTTCTTTTTTTTTTTCTTTTTTTTTTTGCCGAAATTTCGGTAATGCCCGCGAACATCCAACCGGGGACATTTGAATAACGCGAGCATTCGCAAATGACCGGCCAAGCAAGGCGCACGAAAAGTTTCCCAAAACTTTGCCAATGAAAGCACGTTACGTGAACGATTGTTTATCGGGGCTTCCACTGTGTATCTTGGATCCGAGGATGGTCGATCTCGCGAATGGAAATATTTTAATTTCGCTCTCTCCAATTCGCGTCACTGCTAAACGTCATCTTTCGTTTATTCCTTATTTTCTTTTTCGTCGATAAATAATTAAACGCATTCAACGTAATATGGTCCATATATGTTTTAACAATTTCATTTATAGGAAATAAAAAATTTATGTATGAACATGTTTATTTTGCCTTAATCCATTTCCATATAAGGTAATTATTAAATGGATATATGACTAGAATATTATATCAATTATTGGCCATATATCGAATATATATGGATTAAGGATAAACATATGTGGACTGTATATGTTTCATTGTTACTAGGGGAGTATTTTTCATTATTGGATATCGAATGGAAAATTGTAACCGGTCGATTTGGTAACGAACGAACGAGCGTGTAAATTAATCTAATAGACGTTAAATTCGAATGTTTGTGGGTTGTCCCACGGCTTGCAATTTATAAGATTTTTTCATGCAAAAAAAATGTACTGGGAAAAAGTACGGCCAAAGTTAGCCCGTACGTTCTTTGTACTTTTGTCCGCTTTCTTTTTCCGCGACAAATTTATAAGATAACGAAATTACGGCGACATAATTTCTCTCGGCAAATGAAGAAATATTTGCTTTATAATGAATTAAAAGCATTTGCTGAAATTGCAGTTATCTTCGCGAGGAGCTCTCAAGTTTCGATTCATTACTTGGCCAGTCACTGCCACGGTCATTATCATTATTCTTTCATGCAACAAATTTATCGAAATACCGTTGGCGCGAATGTAAACAAATTCGATCGGAAAACAACGGGACACTCCGTGGATAGAGGGGGGTGAGGTGGGGTGGGGTTGGGTGTCGAAAGTCGGTGGCGCTTGATCGCAAAGCCCAAAACGCGATAATAAATCGCAAGCGCTGATTGGCAGAGATTTAACGTAAACTCGGACGTGTAAAATTTCGACCGAAACAGATAAGATCTATTATTTGGGACTTTAGTAAATAATTTAGATTGATGATTTCGTCCAAGTGAAATCAAAATTTCTATTAGAAGGGATACGACGTTATTGATCCTCGCGATCGATGCTTTGAAATTCCATTTCCATCAAAATTTCATTTACAACGGGCGTTCAAAGAAATCGCGTTTGCGGGATACACTTGGAAAAAAAGGAAAAAAAAAAGGAGAGAGAAGGAGCCAAACAAGATTTCGCGAGTGCAAATAAATTAATTGAAATTGAAATTGTAAATTGACTTTTCGAAAATCATGATAGGTCGTTATGCGGAAAAATCGATCGATAATCGACAAGTATCGCATCGCGTTCGATTGGCCCGGAATAAAGCAATGATTAGTATGGTTGCAGTTGGGAGCGATAATGAATATAAAAATATTCGGGATGAAATTGCGAAAGGCTTTCAACATTTCATATTGAACTCCGTATCGATATCTCTCTAAAGTGGTCGTATCCTCGATAGCCGTAACATGGGAAACTATTTTAACAAGAGTAGCGGACGTTCGAGCAAGGTAATGGGATGAAATAGAAAAGCACGAAGCAAAAAATGGCATGGGGAGGGGAAAAAAAAGAAGAAGAGGAACCGAAAAAAGAAGAAAAAAGAAGAAAAAAGAGGAAAAAAGTAAAAAAAAAGAGCGACGAGGGAAAAAATTGCGCCGGAGCGGAGCAACCGGGTAAACCATTTCCTAGAAGAGGGATGTAACTGCACACAAACACGAAACCGACGCGAGAAGAATCGCGATAAATAGCTGTTGGCGAAACAAAGAGCGCTGGCAATGAGGAGGAACAAGACGGACAAGCGTTTGACGATGTTACAAACAGAAAAGAAACTTGAAGAAGAACAAGTCAATTACAGCTGTTAACGCGAGCGCTCGAGAATCGCAATGAAAGCTTAGAGCAAATTATTCTAGGATCATGTAAATAAAGCTTTACGGCGAGACGCGCCTCGCTTGCGCGCCACGTCCATTCCATTTTTTTGCTCCAGTCTCGATTACACAGCGTACATAAATTAAATTCTCATTCGAGATCAAGTTGCAAATAAGCGCCACGTTACCGCGCAGCGGAGTGGCGTCGAGAAATACGCGGAGCGTGGGTCGGGCGAAAATATTGTTTTTCCTTCGGCAAGGATAAACGCGTGGAAATTACTTGACATTAACAAATGGTGTTAATCGCAGTTTTAGTTGCCGCAAATGTCCAAAATCAAGTCGCAAGTAGAAATATCAGTATTACGTCGGTACATGGGAATTTGGCACCGGAAATCAGCTAGTTTTCTAGATAGATATAGGATTTATGTAATTACTAGGTAATTATAGGATTTTGCCTAATTTCCTAGCTGGGGTCCTAGGTCAAAATTTAGGATCAAAGATCAGCTAGTTTTCGATCTAGGACCCCATCTAGGAAACTAGGCAAGATCCTATAATTACCTAGGAACCTACCTAGGAAATTAGCTGATTTTAGTGTGGCTGTGATATTTCAAACTGCATTGTATATTGGGGGAAAAATTAATATACACGGAGAGAAAAGATTAATAAAATTTACTGACATTCCTACTAAACTGGTTATATATTGGCAAAACTTGAAAAATTACTATCTTAAGTTAGTAAAACGTATCAATTTGTTGAAAATGATTCTTAGAAAGCTGAGCACTTTTTACTAACTTAGGATAGTAATTTTTCAATTCTTGCAAGTATATGACCAGTTTACCAACAATGTCAGTAATTTTTATTAATCTTTTCTCTCCGTGTACGTATTAAATGAAAGACCGTTAATTATGGAAAAAATAGCAACACGAATTGCGTTGCAGTAATTGAAATTTCTCGGAAAGTCGGATCAATTTATGCATCCAGGGAATTATGGAAATCAAAGTTGCACGAAATCCGAATGCAATGTTTAAAGAATCGCGGGATTAAGAAAATAGCAACTCTTAAACAGGAAAGGTCATTAGAAAAGGCAAATACAGTTCTTTTGAAATTAGTATGAATAAGAAATTGTTCACGGGAAATGCATAAATAATCTATCAGCGGCGAGGCAATTTGTAAAGCAAACCAGTCATTCGGTGACTAACTTGAAAAGAAAATTTACATTATAAAACATTTAATTAGAAGGCATACAGAAGGTCGGGCATAAAAAAAAGTGGACGATGACAAGAGAATAGACAAAAGTCGCCAATTGCGCGCGAAAAACTTGGGTTGCAATTTAATATTAAAAGCAGCTTTCTTTTATGCATCGTACGCGCATTGGAAAACTCATAAATTGCATAACTGTGTTCCATGTTTGTGGAATTGTATTCCAAAAGCAAAAAAGCAAAAAAAAAAAAAAAATAACAATTATTCGCCCTAAAATAAAATAGATTGGTTATTTATGTTTAAATGTTTTCATGGAGGAGTGTGTTAAAAGTACAAAAGTATTTGATTTGGACGCTCTTGTTTTTAAAGTGTAAAATCCGATTTCCCTTTCTAGTCAAATATTTTGAAATTCAATTTAAAGCAATTTCAGCGTATGAATAAACTATGAAATAAATAACCGGGCAATCTTTTTCCAGCCCGCTAACCCCGTTAGGAGTAAAAGAAATAGAATAATTGAACGAACCTATAGTAAATTATATCGTTCGTAAAGCTCGGATAAAAGTGTGCTCCTCTCTAATCTGTTACACGGGATAGCTTGTTATCTTAAAAGCTCAAGTGATAGCGAGTCAACGTAGACTTATCTTATGTGGTGAACAGGATTGAGTGAAGTCGGAAAAGGTCGCAGGCGAGTCGCACCATGATAAAAATGCTTATGCCTTTACAAATGGTGGAATAGTTTAAGCATTAGGGATATGTGTAAATGTGCAATCAATATAAGAGTGCGCGGCGGACGATATACGCCAACAACGCATTACGTGTCATTAACCACACATGACACGTCAGTTAAAAAGTAATTATCTTTATTAGTCGCCACCCC
>JABFPN010003043.1:0-19502 GCA_022817305.1 Leptoteleia sp. ZL-2020
TGGTAAATGGTGTCACTTTTTCAAGTATCAATTATCAGAAATGTGATACCTCTTGTCACATTGTCGAGCATTATTTTATACAGGAACACATAGAGTCCAGGATTACTATATTATTTTTCTCAGTGTACATTTAATAATTTCCTTATATAGAAATCAACTATTGCCATATATGGCCATGTATGGACTAAGCAAAAACATGTATGCCCATATATAAATTTTTTATTTCTTTATATGAAACTGTTAAAACATCCATGGACCATGTTAAAACAAATGGACCATATATGTATCACTTTTACTAGGGATATTAATTTCTGCTACAATTTTTCTTATTTCTCTGTGCATTATCGTAACGGAGTATCGCGTCAATAGAAGAAGCTCGACTTTGACTTCGTAAAAGCACCATCAAACGTCCTGCCCGCCCCCTCCCCCGCGACCCGCTTAGAAAAGTATGCCAGTATGACGGTTAACAAAATCCCAGGGGCGGCAGCTACGGCGAGAGTAACATAAACACGCCGATCGCAGGAGTGCTCATTGAGCTAAGACGTAACAGTATGCGGAGGATCGTTTAACTGGCTCGTTTAAACAGACTACGTGAAGCGCATACTGCGCGCTTTGGCGCTGCACACCCCGCCTCGGACCTACTTTGCTTACCTACTCCATAAACACGCGCCAACTGTCCTCCAACCTTTTTTTCCCCCGACCCCCGCGCGCCCCTCCCTCGCCCCGGTTAAATGTATTTCGACCGTTTCGAGTCGCGTACTTTTTTTTAACGATTCGACCCTCTTTTCCTTTTTTTCCTTTCCTTTTTTTTTGCTTCTTTCTCCCGTTGTTGTCTTTCTCTTTCACGCTCCGCGAGATCCCCCGCAATTCTAAACGCTCTTCTGGCACGTATTCAAGCTCAGCAAAGTCTCGTTAGAGTCGAAAGCTCCGCTAAACGTGCGGATGGATCCTCGCCGGGATGAATCCGGAAGGGGTGTGTGTTTAGGGAAGCGACAGGGGTGGATAACCCCGTTGATACACACCGTGAAAGGTATGGTAAATATGTGTAAACAGTGCAAATATTGGCGCTGTTTTGCAAAATGGTATATGGTTGCGCGAGCACGTGGTGGTGAAAAATTTAAGCAAAATTTCTTGAATTAGCTGGATTATCATCCCAGTTAAGCAATGTGTGGCTGCTGCTGCAACGTTTTTAATATTCTACATCGTTAAATTAAATTTACCGGGATCGTGAAAGATATTATTATAAATAACTGTTATTATCTTCCTCAAAGTTGGGCCAGCATTAATCCTTAACTGATAGATCTCTTACATATAAATTAATAAACAATACTAAAACAGTACTGGCGAAGCATCGAATGGTCATTGTTATTTTTAAATTTGTTAATTAAAATAATCTAGAAACGAAACATTATTATATTTTAATTTCCTTTACGTCTTTTTTTTTCTTTCTTATCAAATTCTCCCTCGAAATTATTCTACGCGAAAACAAATTTAATATCTGAACATTTATTTACGCATACTTAATTAAATTACTAAATCATAATACCACTCAACGGCACTTTTCATATTTGATAAGCACCACTTTTTTATATTCCCTGTTTCATTTCGCTCCTTCCTCATCATAAGTCACCGAAATATTTTTTAAATTCACAAATCCCCTCCAACGTCGAGACGTCTTTTATGGTTATTTCGTCATTCTCATGTAATAACTACTCGCATCGGGCACGAGGGGAGGAGGGAGAAGTTTTGTTATAAACACTTAACGACGCGAAGGAGTCGCAAAGCTCTTGCGCGGAGAATTCAAAAGATTTAAGAGGAAATTGTTTGGAAGGGATTTGGAAAGCCCTGCGCGAGGTTCCAGCCCGCTTTTCCTCGTCATTTTTACTCGACTTATCGAAACAACAGAAACGTCCAAAAATCGTATTGCAATTAAGAAACTTTTGCTATCTTTTTATCCAATATACACTGTAAAAAATGCTATGTTGAATCAAGTAAAATCAAGTTGAATCAACTCGTTTTCTGAGTCAAATACGATCAAAGCTTATTTATCATTTGACATAGCTCATTTTATTAATACAAATAAAATATCTTTTGAGTTTAATTAACTCTATGTATACTTGGTAAGGAAAAATATTTTATTTAATAATTTTATAAAAAAATCTTTCCATAATCTCGCCTTGGCTAGGATTTGAACTCAGTAGGTACATTAAGTTAAAATTTAAACCACTGCGCCAACGTCACTGTTTCGTAACGTGAAATATACACCGACTGTCATTTCACTAATTTCAATTATTCAATTTGAATATCGAGTCAATTCAACATATATAAATATGGGAGATTTAACTCGAATATGGTTGTTTCAAGTATGCCCTTTATCAATTCTACCATCGAGTTGGAAGCACTCAATATTTTTTTTGTTCAGTGTATAAATTGCCGGTACCATTTTGCATACTTACGAATAAAGTTAACATTTAACGAACAAATTTTCGCCGTCGTAATAAAGGATAAAAAACATCCGGGCATCTCGAAACGTGAGAACTTCTTCATTAAGGAATTTCGGGAAAAATGTCCGAAGTTTGAAACACTTTCGTTGTACTTGTCGCGTGCCATTTTATCCCGATAATTTCACGGCCGCGAATCTCGCGCGAGTGAAATTAAAAAGCCGAGAAACTTTAATGGGACAAAGTGTGGCAAAAGCGCGATACATTATGCGAACGTTAAAATTGAAATATCAGCGTGTCAAGCTCGCGTTTATTCAAATATAATATGCTTAATATGTTTCAGCTATTTTGCGACTCAGCTTCGCCCCGTCTTTGGGATCCTTCAAAACGCATTTACATTGTAAATTAGATAGAGCACCGTATTTTATCGTAAACGCAATTGTATAGTAGGAGTAATAAATGTGACATTATCATTTCATAAATTGCAAGTTTGAATCCCTTACAAGGAAGGATTCCCCGGAGTATCTCGTAATCGGTTGATAATTTATATGATGATTTGGAAGCAATTTCCGATGTTAATATTATTCATTAGATAAAACAATTTGCGCTCGTTTCGTAATGAAGAAGCAAATAATGGTATAAAGGAATGACCTTATTTTTGTTTTTGTTATTTTTGTATAAAAGATAGCTTGCTGAGAAAAGTTGTTGTACATAAAAGTTAATATATATAGAACTAATGTATATAGTCTATGAAAAAACTTATATTAGTATAAACTATGTATATAAAAATATATACAATGTGTATTAATTATAACGTATGCAAAAAGATATGTACATACAATTTATAAAACGTACTGAAGCCCGAAAAAGTTATAATTATTTCGTACTGAGCTGGTCCAGTACTGGCATACAACTGTCGGTACTATGTAAAGTGATTGCAAATAGATATATTCATCTTTTCTTTTATATATGTCTTTTTAATATATATTTGCAATATAATATTATTTTTAATATATATATAATGTAATATAAGTAATGTATAAGCATTCTATACATACATATAATACCTCATTTACTATTTAAAAATAGTACTAAAATACTATTAAATAGTACTAAAAAGTACCCGTTCGATTTCAAAAAAAAAAACCATACAATTATCAATTTGTCGCACCTTACAAGCCAGTCGTACAATTTGGATTCGTATATTTTGTATTCCGGGGAGTACAATGTTACATGAAAAGGTGACCAACAAAACACTGCCAGCGTTCGACTCCTTTATATTAATACCCGGAGAAATAACAAAGGGAAGAACGGCGTGTTTTTGAGGGTACATAATGGGTCTCGTTTGCGTATAGATACGTGATCCAACGAGCGGAAGACACGGATGCACCACTCTTTCCCCCCGCCGGTGCGCCGTACGCCGCCACACGGGTATGGAGTATCAAGCGTGCTCGAGGGAAGCGCAACATTGCCGGACACTCGCGTGCAGGCGCGCTCGCGAAAACACGTTCGCGCGCTACCACGGAACGCTCGTTTTTTCTCATATGTCTCGCAGCGGCTCAAACGAAATACCCCATGCGTTGCGCGTACCATCGTCGAGTGCCACTCGCGGGAAATCGATGCGCCATTTTTGCCCCCAAATGGTGCATAAAGGGACGATACAGATGTTGCAAAATTCAGACGAGCCATGATGATTGTACCGCAGCATATTTTTCTCGCAAGTAGAGCGCGATGGGCGCGGCATATTTAACGCGCGGATATATTCGAAACGCGATAGAAATATTCGATAATGTGAAACGGTGCAAGGATTGTCTGGGGCCACTTTGTAATACTAGTAAGAATGAAGCATATATGGTTTCGTATATATTTTAACAATTTCATGTAAGGAAATAAGAAATTTATATATATGGATATATATGTTTTTCTTAATTCATATATGGTCATATGTGGTTAGATATATTGTAATATTTAATTTCAATATAAATAAATTATTGAAGCTATGTATGATTACAATATTATATCAATTATTGCAATATAATGACCATATATGTCTATGTGGGGATTAAGAAAGAATATTTATGTCTATATATAGATTTCTTATTTTTATACATGATATTGTTAAAAGATATATGTATCATGATGTTTCACTTTCTACTAAGGAACTGTTCTTTTGCGAAATTTTCGCGAAATTTTAACGTTATTGTAATACGGATTTATTTATTAAATTATTAATAGATAAACTTTGGGAGTGTAAAAGCTTACCTTAAAAAGTAGTAAAAATGATAATCGTAAGATCAACTTTAAATATTGTTAAATTAAATTTTACCTCAGATTTTTTAATATACAAAAACATTCATAAATATTTATTCAATACATTTATATTCATTTTAATTACCAACAAATAATTGCAAAAAGTGTTTCATTCTCCAATTCAATGTTGTAGTATTTTTTCTTATCTTTTTCAAAGGCTATATCTTTTAAAGCCATTAATTATCAAAGAAATTCGCGAAGTGAAACTTGCTAAAGAATCATGAAACGCTTAAATTACACGCCATTATTACCAGGGAAATTTCGCAAGTTAAAGTGAGACGTCGACGTGTACCGAAAAGCTTCCCTAATAAGCTTGCGGAGTCCGCGTGAAAGGAATCGGAATCTTTTCGGGATGATGAAGATGCCGCACTTTTTTTTCCCCCTTCCCCCGACCCACCGTGGGTATTAAGCTGCATTTCAATTGGCCCGGTTCTTTATCATCGCGGTTGATATTGGACGGCCATCGACAAACTTCTTCCATTCGTTATTATTCCGAAGTTCGAGTGGCTTTTTTTTCGGGATGATAAATGCGAGGTATCGTTTGAGTGTCGCGAGGGAACGGACAATGCGATTTGAATTTAGACGTCCGAGTGTCTCGGGCAGAAAAAATGGTTTTCGGCCAAATTGACGGCTGACTTTTATTGATCGCGACACGCAACCAGAAAAGTGCAACCACTCCTCTTTTTTTCGCATTTTTTTCAATTAAATTTTTTGTAATTTACACTATATTTACGACGTTACTCTATTAGAAAGTATCACAATTACGCGTTAAACGCATAAAATTATGAACAGAAAATGAAGAACGATAAAAGTCCATGTTGTTGATTTCAATGCTTAATTAAAAAGTTTCTTTGAAAATTTTATGAGACTCCGCCGTTAATATATCATAAAATCTTGTTATAATTATAATAAGTATTGTAATAATAATCGCAATAAAAATGTTCTTAAAGGATACTTGAATAGGAAAATATTGCAGCAAATATTCATAAATTTAAAATTTCGCAAAACAGATTTCATACAATGGAAAATATTTCTGGTAATAATAGGAAAATGATTTAATGTAAAGAAATTTAAACAAAAAACAAAGGAATTGTTAATCGTTATGTCGAACCTGCTAATAATTTTAAGATAAAATTTGATACTGAAATTCATAACTCTGCAAAGTTATTTTAATAGCCATCAACGAAATTATATATTTTGATGCGAACCAGTTGTCATGCACATTAATAACAGTTTGATTAGCATTATTATTGCGTAATTATAATGAACGTGCATTCTTGTAATGTAATTATTATTATAATTAGTAATTTTATTATTATTTCTACAATTATTACAATAATTTGAACCCACATTATATAATTTCTTAAAATAATACAAAATTATTAAAATTATTTAACAAAATTTTATTCTCACGACATTACTGACTTAATTTAGCATACATTTGAATAAAAATTTTAGTTTCCCTTAAATTTACATTTAAGCAATTTTACATTTCAAAGCAAATTTATACTTACAATAATTACTATTATTTTTTAGCATTTTAAAGAATTTTTATTTTAATTCTAAATATTATAGTGGGATTTATGCTCGGTCTAACCTGTCCCTTTTTTTATGAATACTAATTGGACAAATCAGGCGATTTTATTAGTATATTAGTAAAATCGAACGAAACCCTAGCACGGCTTGAAATAAAAATTTAGCACAGTGTTGGGAACTTGACCCCCCATCCGGATATTATATTCCCTTTTCGTCAAGAAGAGTCAGGTATATCGGTTGTAATGAAAGACCTGCAATCAAATTTATTACACGATTTCATAATACCCAATACCGTCACAATAATATCCGGTTCCAAACCCCTTAAAAGAAGTAATCGTTTTTAAATTAAAACGTCCCTTTTGGGCTCGAAATAATCGAGGAAGACGAACAATTGCGGATCTGTTCCCTAATTTTGGAATATTGAATTCCGTTACAAGAATCGGCTATTAAATTGACGCGATCGTTGGAACCTTTTATGTAAATGAGACCCAATTACACTGAGAAAAATAAAATAATAAGAGCTACTATACTTTCTGGCATTCTGAGATTCTATACTCCAATGTTAAGAACTTTGCCAGACAGTCTGGTAAACGGTGTCATTTTTTCAAGTACCAATTATCAGAACTGTGGTACTTCTTGTCACACTGTCGAGCATTATTTTATACAGGAACACATAGAGTCCAGGATTACTATATTATTTTTCTCAGTGTATTTGGCAATCAAAAAATAATCATGATAATCAATGAAAGGCTACGTATTGAAAAAACAATTTATTAATTAAAAAAAAATGATTTCTAATTAATAAATAAATTATCCTCAAACATGCTAAAAAATTATTTTATATATAAAGTAAAAGTTACCAAAGAATAAGATTAAATTTAAAAAAATAATTTAATGTGCAAATGTAATTTGTACTTTTAATGCAAAGTAATTGATTTTACATAAATTGAAACTATTTTTCTCTATCTTTTTAATAACCCCTGAATCTGGACACTCAGTCCGTAATTAATTTCAAATTTGAAATTTCCGGAGAAGAGTCCATCGGTGGCGCAAAGGCGCCGAAAGCCCGATGCAAAAATTTTAATTAAATCTTCAGTTTCTTTTATTGCCCCCCCCCCCCCCTCGAGTTCAGCTAATCAAGACACGTTACTCCAAGACAGCGGCGCCCAGAAATTTGCATACTTTTTGTTTTAGTAACTTTAATAGGATTAAGCAGATTCTAAGTAGATTAAGTTCGTTGAATTTACACCGCGAGAAGAGTCGGCGAAAATACAAATGAAGTGTCATTTGGATTATCTGCACTGAACTTTTATGGCGCGAGCAGTTGCTGAAATATTCCGGACTTGCTTAATGAACCGGAATTTATCGAATCTACTTTGTCCTTGCAAGGGGGAGGGGGGCAAATGTTATTACACCCATTCGAAAATTACAGCGATCTTTTTGTTATCGGAGTTGGCACGCTGATTACTGCGTATTGCAGATTCTTTCTATTTGCCTGTCGTATAATTTACAAGTGAAACCTTTCCAAATAAAAAGAAACGTCTTTAATTAACAAGCAATCGAGTTGTAGCGTTACAAAACTGACAAGAACTAAATTTGTAGAGTTGTAACATTTCTAGTTGTAATAAATGTAAACTGTAGTAATAAGAACTATTTCCACCATAACTCAACTAAAATTGGCATCAAGAAACAGTAAATATTACTAAAATTATACCTTAAAAGCTTTGCGTTGAACAATTTTAATTGTAGTTATGTTTTATAGCCTTATTATTTATTTTTTTATTATTAATTGATTTTCTCAATTCTACATTATAGTTGACTCAACTTGAAATACTTATTTGCACGAAGTGAACTCAACTGTAGTTGACTCTAAAACCAACTTTATTTTTATAGTTAGGATAACTGAAAATTTCACTCAGTGTACAAGTAACTTGCAAATATGAAAGATGAACTTGCAACTTACTAACGTAATACTTGTACAAATTTCTACCTAGGTAGGTGTTTCACTCCAGCACTGGGCCAACGGATCCTCGACTACTTTATCAATGTCTAAATTTGGTACAGTAACAATAAATTGAAAATTAAAAAAAAAACCTATTTAACCAATCTGAATATTATTACAATTCCAACTGCTCACTTTGTACTTTTTACCATGCATTTTCCCTCCAAAATAACTCCCAAACTTAGCCTGTCACCCTACCCGCAAGTGAGTCAAAAATAGCCGAAAGTGTTCCCTAAGTTTCGGGGAAAAAAGGAAAGAAAAATGAAACCTTGGGTACACTCGCTTTGCAGCGAGTTGCGCAAAAGCTTCCAAAAGTGAATGCGGCGGAAAGTGGACGAAAAAGGCGCAAATTAACTTGGTACCGCGCCGAAAATAATGAGCCTTAATGAATCCCGGTTGATAAAAGAAAGGGAGGGGGGGCCCAAGAGTGGGCGCGATTCAAAGGGGCGCGGAGCCATCAAAGGGAAGAGTTACGTATCACTGTCCGGGGCGATTCCGCGTATTTGTTAGCCGGCGGCTTTTCGCGAAAGCTGACAAGCGGTGCGTCATGACGGCTGCGGTTAAATTTAGGAGCACGCGATCTCGGACTTTGTCCCCCCGGCGTCCGTGTACTTGACTTTGCGCGCACTTCTCCAAGCCGCGAAACTCTCGCTCGCTGCCCGTTTGACTTTGGCATCGATGTCTGCGCGCAAAGTTGAACGTGCGATGTTAATTAAAATGATTGGCTCTTCGGTCGACGCTCGAGCAAATCCGCGGGATCGCGACAAAAATTGACACTTCCTTGCTCGGCGATTAGAAACGCCCCGATCTAGGGCTGAAATAATTAATTAGCTGAATTGTAACGGTTGATGGCAGGCGATTGTAAACTTGAAATAGATCCAATTAAGAGTTTTGTCTTGTTGAAGGGGTTTTCGAAAATTATGATCGGATTTCTTCGGCAAGTTTGTATACACGCAAAATAATGGTTTAGACATAGTAGATAAACATATATGGTTACGAACTTCTGGTCAAATAAACGCGGAAATTCTATCCGGATTAACAAAATCATTTACTCAATAACACCTGTACAAATTTGGCTGAGCTTTCTTGATGCAATAAGAAAGTGGAATGTTTGTGTATAACCGACTAGCATAACTGTTGTAAACACAGGTTTTCTTAAGAAAGATATCCGTATTGCTAAATCAACCAAACATTTTTTTCTAATTAAACACTATTTGCGGGAGTAAATTCTTTTTGCTGATTTGACCATAGTGTTTACTTGTAATTATACTAACTAAATTTTCTAACTGCATTGACCAAATTTTTACTTGTAATAGCCGAAAATTATTTTCCGTGTACAAAGTATCTGATATGTTGGGGAAATTTTTGAAAACATTGATACGACTTTTGTAAATTTATCTGATCGTTTTGGAACATTTATATGAAACGTTAATTAACTACTTTGTATCTCAGATTTTATTTTTTATTTTTTTATTTATTTATTATTATCTATTATCTTTATTTTTTTGTATACCTTTTATTGTACCTTGGAATTTCTTAGTATTTTAAAGTTACTGTACAAATTTCTTCGATTTTTCTCTATTTCTTTGCATAAATTTTTCTTTTATTTCGCAATTCATATAATGTATGAAGTTTTTCATGAAAAAAAAAAAAATTTAATTATTGGACAATGCGCGGAGTTAATTTAAATAGCTATGTAATGGCTATGTAACATTCAATTTTAACAAATCAATTATCGGGAATGATTCCCCGCCTTCGTGCTTTCCGCAACAGAGAATCAATTAAATCTAATTACAAAGAATTAATTGCATTAAAATGTTTAAATGTTTCAAACCAATAGCACATTATAATTTAGATAAATCACGGTCTAATGTTCGTAATTTAGTTGGTAAATTTGATTTAATTATTATACATAACTAATTATAGTAAAATACACTTTAATCATGACTGATGTAAAGCAATGTACATTAAACTACTCCAAGGTATATACGCTCAAACTATTTTATTTATTCCACAATTAAATAATTTAATTCTAAATATAGAAAGGAGGTATAAAATATAAATGTTAAACGAGAAAATTATTTGCTGTTACTTTAAATATTCCTGTATTCTCATTAATAATAAATAATTAAAGTAAAATATTAATGTCAAAGAAAAATATTTTTAATATATACCATTCAATTTAATCGAAATAAAGACAAGATACCTTTTGTATTTCATAGGATGATTTAATAATATCCTTATATATAAATATATATGATAAAATACAGTTATCAAAGGAAAAGCATCGAAACAACTGGTCCAACCAGCGCACCAGAAAAGAAAAAAAAAGATTAAGTCACGTTGACAAGGGGGTGTTAATGATTTATTATAATGACCCAGCAGTTAAGCAGTAACACTGCTGTTATAGCAACGTTGTTTGTTTGACGATTTGAAACGCCAAGACGTTTAGTATTCATACGTGAAGCTGGGAAAGAAATAAAGATGAATTATAGAGGCATGCCAGGATCCAGGTGGGTACTAATGGGGTCTATTTTAAGGGCTGGCAAGGAGATCCAATGAAAGCCAGATGGGGAGTTGATGAGGAGTTGAGGGGTTCTCAAGAGGGTGGTTGTACTTTATGGTTGGGTCAAAGTTAAAGTCAAAAAGGGCCTTACGGCTAATGATATTCCCGCAAAGATAAATTACACCTCACACTTGCCTCGAATATCCTGCATTAAATAATCATCTAATATCATTAGGTATATATTGAAGGAGCAATTATTTCTGTTATAGTTAATGGAAAAAACTGCTCTTTTATTTTATTCATTATTAAATAGAGTGAAAAGATTAAAGAAAATTACCGACACTGTTAGTAAACTGATCATATACTTGCAAAAACTGAAAAATTACTATCTTAATTAGCAAAACTAAGATTGGAATGTTTCGGTTCAATTTATTCAAGTATATGACCAGTTTATTAACAATGTCAATAGTTTGGATTAATCTTTCTCTCCGACAACACGATTCTCCCAACGGATTTACTTGATCGTGATCAAATAATACTACAACTTACGACTAAGACTGTACCCACGACGGGACCAACTCGGGATTCCTTTTAGTCGCGACGATCCTGTCGAGATTTTGATTCCCTTTGCCCAACCCGACCCGAAAGCTCAACCCAACAATGACGGTTAAAATCTGCCGGTTCGCCATTCGATTTTCGCCGCACCATATCGCAAATAATTTCCATGAATATTCCTCGGAAATATGATTCAATATTCTCTGCGTGCCGTCCTTCTCCCTCTCCTCCGGTATCTCTTTCCCTCGCGCGGTCGTCCCCCCACCCTTTCTCGGGCGCGTAATCGCCAAATTTATCCGGCATTCAAGGAATACACACGGCAGGAACGAGTGCACTTTCGGCAATGATTTATTTGTGCGCCGTTGAATTTTATTTACGACAAAGCGTCGTCCCACTATTCCGGCAAAATTCGAAAGAATTTTAAACGCGAGGTGAACCCGAGTGTACATACATTTTTTTCTTTCTTTCTTTCTCCCTCTTCTTTCCTTTTCTTTTCTTTTTTTTTTTTCTTTTGTTAGATAAAAAGGTGTTCAAATACCTCATCTTCGGTTTAAATTGGAGTAAGAAAAGAATGAAAACAATTTCGAGGAGTGAAATCACTTCCCGAATCACGGGGAGGCAAATTAGACGCAAATTGCAGAGGTTTATGGTTTCATCTTGTGGCACCCTACCGATTTTAGATGAAAATTGTTTTTGAGGATGAGACGTCTCCAACAGCTTTTCCAAGGCCACGATTCTAAAGTCGACTGTTTTATAGTATATACATACTTTGAATAGAATTAAATATGTATCTATTTGAATGATATAAATGAATGAAAGTTACTAGATGAATGCAACCATTTGCACTGAGGATAAAACTTATATGAAAAAAGAATCTTGAACCATATGCATGTATACAACCCTAAACATCAACATCCTGTCTTTCTTTTACCGACACCCATTTACTATCCTCCTCTACTTTATATCAAATTGCCAGCAGAAGTACCGGGATTTGTAAATTCGCAGTTATTTGACATTCCCGCGATACGTTGCCGGTTCATTTTCGTCTTTAGCTTTACAAATCGTGTGTTTCGCGACAAGAGTCAAATTCTGAGCGGAACGGTTGTGACGCGGAACGACATTGATTTCATTAGGTATCGATTTCACCGAGACTGTGGATTCGGCACAGAATATATGAATACTGATGCATCTAAATGCTGCCTCTTATATCGGGATAAATTTTGTGGCGTGTACGTGGAAAACTGGGCCGAGTTCATGATTTTATTAGGGATTCTGTTGGGGTGGATTGAGCAGCGAAAGAAGTACCAGATTCGTGCGCTGAAAGATTAAATCGATAAATGATGGAAAGTGTGTGTAAAAAAGGTTGTTTTACATAATATTATAATGGCCATCTTTGGGGAACCTTCCGAGGGAATATATTCAGAAGAATGCACCATTTAAAAAAAAGGAAAAAGATGCTTCTGTTCAATGAATCCTAATTAAACAATGATAAATTATGCCATGGTAAAGTTGTGGAATGCGTGGAGCGATCGCACTCGTCGATCAAAGGTTCGAACGACGAGTCCAGAACATTCCAGTACACTATTCACTTCGCTGACAGGGGTTTTCTGACGTTTTCATCTGGTTTGAAGCTTAGTTTTTGGCAGAAAGTGAAATGTTTATCACAAGGTAAAAAGGTGTAAAGTTAAAAGGCAAAGGATGGATGATAAATGGATAAAAATTAATGGTAAAATTCCACTATGGATGTTCTGACCCAAGTAAGCCTGAACAAAAAGAGGAAAGTGTATATTAATATCAGAATTTTGCAAAAAAATATGAAAACTTGTCATTAACTTCACTCTCAGAAATGACCAGACTCCGACTATTCAAACGAACATTCTAATACCAAAGTTAAAACATCGAGCCGGGCGTTCCAAAATCTCGGACTTTTTGAATTAATTTCAGGAGCCGTAGCCCGCGGGGGAAACGTCAGAAAACATCACTGCTCGCTTGATCCCACGTTCGCCATAAATTGCACACGAAATTCCCGAACGTTTAATAATGACGGCATCATCAGTGTATCGTCACGCGTCTGAATTTTCAATCTCCATATCTAATTTCGCGAATAACACAGTTTCCATTGAGAAACTGTATGCACTCTTTAACGCTGCATATTCATTACTGTATCCCAAAAGCGTGTGACGGCGTTTTATGAACAAGTTTATGGCGGGGCGATGCGCGCGTAACCTACAATTCGCACGGCGCAATTTCAATGCTATTCAACGTTAATATTCAATTGGAATCCGTAATGCGGCTAAATTGTGGGGGTTTATTTTATTTTTTTTTATCTTTTTTCTTTGTCTCTCCAACGTCAATGCCGCGTTATTTGGTTACGGATTGCATTCGATTCAAAAAGCAAAAAAAAAAAAATCAAAGGTCAACAAACGCGCGAAACGCGCCATCTATTGTGCGGGCGCCCAATTTATTGGCGCGTATTCCTCGAAGTTAATAAAAACTCTATTAATTGCGTTTCGTGTTGGAGCAAATGTTCGCCCGATTTGATGAATAAAGTTGCCCAATATTTGGGTGCCGTTGCACTTTTCGGTTTGTTTGAATGTAATTAACTTTTGTTGACGTTTCCCCTTTTTTATTTTTCACTCCGGACCGCTGTTTAATTTTAATGAATTTATTTCAATTAATATTCAAAACTGGAGGGTTAGAAATATCAGTGTGATTGTGCCATTGTTTTTGTGCGAACAATTGTAAAATATGAGTGAAGTTATACATTTCTCTAGGGAAATAATATTTATTATTTACCGATTATGAAATTCACTATGTTTGACAATAAAAAAAATGGTCAATAAAGGGGACACTTTCGGTACCAGTGTTACAAAAAAGAATATAAGATAAATAAAATCAGAAAAAAATAAAAAGAAACATATTTCTTTTTTTCCCTATCAATCTAACGAAACTAACTTTTAACATAGAAAATTATTTTTTTTTTTTTTTGCTCACTCAGAAGAAATCGACATATACACGGGCATATATGGGACATATTTACAAAATATATTGTAAATTATGACATATAAATACATCTTTTCTAAGATTATTTACACCAAGATCAATCATCTAGTAATTTCAAAAAATATGACAAAATATAAAAACACTTTATTACGACGCGAATCGTTTGGAAATTCTCAGAGAAAAATGGCAAACAAGATAAGACGCGAACGAGCCGCGAACAACATAGATATGAGACACTTCGCGAGATAAATTTGCCCGGTTAATTAAAGCCGAACCATCGTAAATTTAACGGTGGACTCGCGCGCGTCGCGATCCGGATCTCATGAATGATCATCGTCCAGCCGTTCGATTCATAAAAATGCGACGGAGGGGAGGGGGGAGAGTGAAAAAAAGCGCTCGTACGCAAGGTCCGGATTTTGGGCACGCGCCAACGTCTGTCAAGTGGCCGGCAAGAGAATTCTGGCCACTTGGCAAGGCGGGGAATATTTTCTGCGTCTTATTGCTGGCACTTTGCCAAAAATTTAACGTGCTTATTTAGCATAACAGTGACCGCGAATGTATCTCTATGTTGCGCCGAAAACGGGAGATCGAATTTTACGTCGAAAGCACGAAATTATTTTGAAGGCGGGGTAGGGCGGGTGGGGGGGGGATGATTAGATAAGGAACGAGGAAAATTATTGGAAGAACGCGAAGAAATGAGACGACGTCAAACTGAAGTGATGCCGGTGGAAAACGTAATTGAACTGAAATTCATATATTATGTAATGCATATATCGAGCGCCAAGTGCATGCATATGCAATTTCACATGAGATCAGACATTTTATACGGTTCGATCCGTACTCTTGTCTCTGCGATTTTTCTTTTATAAGGAAAGAAAAGGAGGAAGGATCCAACCAAAGTTGTACTTTGCACTTGTTTATACATTTTTCTTCTTTTTTTTCATTTTTATACTTTTTGTGTGTATATATATAATATACAAATAAATAAATTTTATATATTTTGTATACAGCTTTTTTTATCTCTACCTATATACAGTAAAATATTTTGTTTTAATCAACAATTTGCAATAACTTTGCAGAAACTTTGCGAGTTTTAAATGTTAAATTGCGAAGTAACTCTTGCAACGTCTCTGTAACACAAAGGTAACATACGAATGTCTGCTTCAAATGCGTTACTGCATCGTTTAAATAAAGTTGCGCGCATTGTCACAGCAATTTTGTACGCTTTGAAAACAAAATTGCAATTTTTCCGGTATCATACGCGCTGATTTAATTGCACTTCCGGTTGTGCGAGGTAAACAATTTTATTCGTGGCTTGCCAGCCAACGGGGATGGTCCTCGCTTTTGTGTGCTTTTAATTGCATTATTATAACGAAAAAAAAAAAGAAAAAAAAGGTCGGCAACTTCCCAATCTCTTTAAATCTCGATTACTATGCATTAAAGATCACTGCACCGTGGCAACATTCGACCATAATTCATCATCAACGGCGTTTAACCTTCAAACCCCGAAGACCGTTCCGTTGATTTGCATTAATTTAAAAAAATTTTTTTCACTGATCATCGGTTTCTCACAAATTTTGCCTTTGACCAAAAAAAAAATGTAAGGAAAAAAAAGTAATATAAACGCCAGCAAATCGTGTATTACGAAATCAAATTCAAGAGCTATACAATTTCCGGGAAATCCCGCCAGCAACTACGAGGCACCTTGGTCCCGGAAATTGCTCGGCTGTTCGCGTCGATAAGTTTCGATTGAATTAAAAATTAGCGGTCGCGTGTTATAAAAGACACCGTCTAATTTTGTCAATGATAAATTATTTGCATGGCAGCAAAAGGTACCAAACAATATAATGGTTCCAGAGTTCCTGACAAGTTTTATCAATAGTTCCAGCAAAATACACATTTTTATAGCAATACAAAGATTACGCTACAACCTTTTTTTTTGGAAAATTGAAATAAAAATGCATTTTTCCAGTCTAAAATAAAGCCTTCAAGGGTTCCTGGTAGATAAAAGTAATAGTTTAGGCGAAATACTAAATTTGACCACCATGAACCCTAGGCGAACTGATAAAATCAGCCGTAAATGTACAGAGAAAAAAATTGGTCTTCTGTCAAAATTAACCATGTTGTTATATAATGGCAATATTGACATTATAGCACCATTGCATCAACACCAATTGGCACTGCTGCAGCAGTACAATTTTCTCCATGATAAAAGGTAATTACAAAAAAAAAATAATATTATTTAGGTGCCTTATCATAGAATTGCGATCGCATTCGAGTTTCGGAACGGTGTGGAATTGAGGGGTGGGGAGGGGGTGGGAGAGGCGGCGGCGCACGATTAGCGAAGTTTTGTAATTTACGAAGGCACGTGTTTGGCCGAGGCGCCAGCGAGCGTAGCTTTCTCGCCTCCCAATTTTAACGTCGGCTTGGACCCGTTTAAAATTCTCCGCGCGATTTTCCGATTTGCCCTCTCCGTTCATTTAGCCGGGCTCCTCGTCGCGCGCGCGGGGATGCCCCGCCCGAATCGACAGTGTTACCCACCAAGATACGTCGGGGCTCCCCCCCGTCTCCTTTGTTCGCTCGCTTTCTCGGCGGATTTGCGCGCAGGGGAAGCGCGGGGTGGCCGGGGACCGATCTCTCACGTCTAGGAACGCGCGCGCAGGGGAGAAACGGCAACGCGAATAGGGGAATCGCTGATCGCCATATGCTCGCGAATACGTGAGTTCTGGTTGAGCGGAGAAACCGATCCGAAGAATCCGTTTAGGTAGCTTGAGATGGAAATATGCTTCGGGTCATATTTGAGGCTCTCAGCAAAGTGAAAGAAGCACATTTTCGGGATCGATCGGGGATGGGTTGTGGTTTTCAAGAATTTCGCATGCCCATTTCAAATGCCGACTGTTCGAGTATTTTGTTATTCAGCAAATTTCTTCTTATCCTTTAATTTTGGGCCATTTAAATGAGAGCTATTTTTCATTGTTATAATATTATAGTGAAGTATGGGTAGACCCTTTGGTTTAAAATGGTTTTTTTTTTTTGTATATATCATATATTACACTTTTTATGTCTTTATATATAATATTGCATTTCAAATTGGTTTTGATTATAACAGTATTTGAGATGTACGATTATTGAATGCAAATATTTATGCAAAAATGTGTCTTTAAAGGGAAGAAAGATTTTTTTCAGGATTAAACCATATTTAAGGGGATCATTTTCAATAATAAAATTTAATTAAATTACTGAATACAGAAAAATTACAATGAAACTAATCATACAAATTATTACTTTGACGAGTTCATGAATTTTGTCTTTTATAGCGCAACTATTTTTAGCTATTACAATTACAATTTGGGTTCAAAATGCAGACGGCTAAATTCAGCAATTAAATTTTATCAGCGTAATTAGTGAAGTAAAATTGCTCTAGTTATCGAATCGATAAAATTGATTGCAACATGAAATAGTGACGATTTGAATCCAGAAAAGCGAAAGTTAAAAAGTTCATATCTACGTAAAAATTTATGCAACATATGTTGCATACATGTAGCCATATAATGTATATGCGACTTATATGCCAATTATGTGAGGACATATATGCCACATGTATTGTACTACAAAAACTCGCCTATAATTTGTAAAGTTTCATATATTTATACCGTATTGTTTTCGAAATCATATTCCACAGTATATATGTTAACATATATAAAAGACCCTCATATGTAAAACAGTAATACACTGTAACATGGTGACACATATTACTCCAAGTTCTGTCACGATTATTTCTGTTTTATTTAAAATATGATTTCTTAAGACTGACCTTGCCTTCCAGAAGACGGCGTTAAGCGTAATTGAATTTATGTATAAACCTAAATGAAAAGGAAATATAAACTGCTGGTAGATTCTATCGAGTTCTAAATTATCAGGAGAAAAGAGTCCTTGGAATTACCATACTTATAGCAGCCGAGGGATAAATTCTTTAATGTTGAATACATTACTAAAGCCCCGTCCGTACGGATTAAAAAGCACTCACGACAAATAATAATAACGATAATAAATAAATTTAAGAAACTCTTTATCCGGATAACAATCTTATCTTCACCCGAAAAAAAAAGAACATTAATTAAACTCCGCAGGTAAATACTGCATTCGCCTGATTTAGTCATACTAATTTAAGAAAACGTAACAAACACCAATACACCCAATTGTATTCGTGTTAATTAACATTCAACATCGACTGGGGTTATTTTATTTAATTAATTGTCAGAGGATACTTTTAAAATCAGCAATAGAAGAGAAAACAGTTTTTTTAATTTCTAAAATTACGTTAACATTAACCTTAGGAAAAAAAATTTAATTTTCAAAGCTTCCTTAGTAAAAATGATCTATATATATATATATATATATATATATATATATATATATATAGTTCATATATGTATTAACGATTTCATACAAGAAAATAAAAAAATCATACATGGACATATATGATTTCAATGATTTTATTGTATTGACATCAGTTATCAACCATATATAGCTGTATATGGCCATATATAGTCTAAGAAAATACGTGTACGAATTATGTATTTTCTTATATGAAATTGTTAAAACATTTATGGAACCATATATGGTTCATTTTCTTTTAATCATTCCTCAGAGTACTTCATTATGACCTGACCCTTCTAAAAATAACCACGATATCTCACTTCCGTCCCTCTCTAATCAACCTATTAAAACGCGCTCCCATATACATTCCACGCAGACACTCCGCTTGCGAGCAGTCTCTCATCAACGCCACCTACCGGACTATTACTCAATTTAACTGAAATATTCAGCAGTCAAATACAAAGCGCAATTTTTTTTTTATTCTCTCCACAAGCACAATTCTGCCAGAAAGTGTGACAAGCAGGTACGACAATAACGCTTTAATTGCCTTTAACGTTCAACAAAATGACGAGAATTTCACGGAAATTTTCGCCGCGTTTCTTCGTTATTAATATCAGTTCAAAGTGGCCGTAAACGCGGGAGTGTCTGGAACACACGACGCCCAGGCCTTTCCAGGGTTAAACTCGATTATTTGGCTCTCAAACGGAATGTTCGAAACTCTTAATTGACTGGAGCGCGGCATTAGTACCCCCCCCCCCCCCCCCACTCA
>JABFPN010003044.1:0-19501 GCA_022817305.1 Leptoteleia sp. ZL-2020
ATTTTAAAATTATGTATTTAATTAATATAAAAAGAATACTTTAATAATCAGCTTACTTTTTTTATTTTAAAATGAAATATCATTAGAGGAATTTAATTTTATTTTAAGCAGATCATTTTTAAGAGTGCAGTAAGAATGAAGCATATATGATACATATATGGTCCATATATGTTTTAACAATTTCATAAAAGGAAATAAAAATTCATATATTTCTATATATGTTTTTCCTTATCCATATATGGCCATATATTGTCGATACATGGGAGTAATTGATTTCCATATATATGGCCATTTATGGATTAAGGGAAAAGCATATATGGCCATATATGGATTAAAGAAAAACATATACGTCCATATATTAATTTGTGGACCATATGATTATTTTTTACTAGGGTAGTTAAAGGTTTTGACCACGGATATTAATTATAACATTTTAAATAAAAAACATATCCTTTTCTATATAGCCCATTTGAAAATGTACATACGTAACATATAAGAAGATAATAAAAGCGAGCAAGTAAAGGAAGAAGATAAAAAGTACAATTGAGTTTCTGACATTTTCTTAATGTATTTCTCCATGCAGGAAAAGTTCTGACGCATTGTATTCTAAATACTTTGAAGTTTCTCTAAAAGTTGAATTAATAACTGAAGCACAACAAGAATAATGTAAGAACACATGAGAGTGGCAAGAAAAAAAGTAAAGAAAAAAGGAAAAGCGAGTTGCAACGAAAATGAAAAGTGCCCGTTGAAATAGTGTCGAAATGTTTCGAAACTCGACAAGCGAGCGAAAAATAATTGGACAAGGTTTGTCGTTATTACGAAGAAAAGATGCGAAACGCCGACGTCTTCGTTAGGAAGACGTTCCAATAAAGTCCCGAAATGTTTTACTCAATAAGTGCTCAAGAATTGTTGGGTTATCAAGACAAATTGATCGTGCCATTGACTTCGGCTTGTCTTTTGCACCTTTCTAATGCGCTTTAGATCGAGAATAGCAAGCAAACTTGCAGTTAACAGATGACAAATTATTTGGCTCTTTAGTTAAACTTACAATGTAATATTATAAAATTTATACATGCCACGCATATGTGCCATATATGATTGTCATATTAAATGATGCAATGCTTATCAGCTTGATATATTATATTAATTTTAACTGTGTACCTTTCAAGAAACTTTTTTAACAAATAAATTTGATTAAATATGTTTAGAATACCCAAGATTTAGACTGATTCTCATTCTTTTATATTTATTTGTCCTATATTTTTATTGGAATACTTTGCGTTACAATATTTCTTGTTATATTTATTATAGCTGATAATAAATATTGGAAAATAAAATCGTTATGAATATCTATTAAAATATATAAATATTCATAGATATTTACTTATATGAAATTATTAATTCTACTTTCGATAACAAATTATATAATTTATTTAATGTTAAACATAAGTGCAAAGTACAACATAGTCATTTAATCCTGGACTACCCTTGATGAAAGGTAATGCTGGCCGAAAAAGAGCGCCGAAACCGCACACATTAAGGGCAAATGCGCTTATATTCTGATCTGTCCATTACGAACTAGATTAGTTAGTTACTCTAGATTATTATTCTAATTTATATATTATATTATAATAGATTATTATTTTCTGTACAAAGCAAATACTGCTTTTCGAAGAAACGACAGAACTTGCATATTTAAATATATTTAAAATCAATCCTGTTGGAGTAGTTTTGTATATGTGGTAATTGTTGTCCACAAAATTGGCCTAGTACTGATACTGAAGTGGAAGATAATACTATGCATATCCGAATACAGAAAAAGTCCAAATTTCGTTTCAATTTAAGGCTCCTTTTAGCGGAATATCGAACTTTCCATTGCTAAAAAGTTACGAGGTCTGTTCAAGAAATAACTGGACTCTTTAAATTGCGCATCAATGAAGTACCGTAGCATCGAGCAGTTGACAACCCTGTCTTCGTCATAGACTCCTTCGTCGTATATTTTTTACGGTATATTCATATCACGCTTCTCTCCTGCGTTACTGTTTCTTGAGTACAAGGTGTTCATGTGTCCGTGGCGATTTTTAAAATTTGCGACTTTCGGGAGCAACGATGCAACGTGAAGTTTTGTGTGAAACTGAGGAAAACTTTTACTGAAACATTTCAACTTTTGAAACAAGCTTATGGATACAATGTTCTAAGTTATGCACGCATGAATAGTTGAATTATGAATTCAAAAGTGATCGTCAATCAGTTGAAGGTGACTCCACCAAGAAGACCTTTAATCTCAACTGATGACACTCACATTAAAAAAATTTGTGGTCTGGTGCGTGCAAATTGTAGACTGATCGTCAGGGAATTTGTAGTAGAGGTTGAGATCTCAAACGGGTTGCTCTGACTGAGAAATTGAACTTGTATCGAGTTGCAACAAAATCTGTTCCTCGTTTGATGACCGAAGGAGAATCGAATGGAAGTTTGCCGGGTACTCCTATAAGCTAACAATGACGACAGAATTGTGAAGAGGCTCATAACAGGTGATGAGAGTTAGGTTCACGGATACGACATCGAGACAAAAGTTCAGTCATCATAATGGCAAGAGAAATCCATGACCTAAAATAGCACGACATTCTCGAGCCAATATCAAGGTGTTGATTACTGCTTTTTTTCAATTATATCTATAGTTATATCTATTTTAAAGAATTTCCTTTCCACCTTATAAACCTAGTTGTGATACTGTACTCTAGTTACGGACGAAATATGAACATACGTATTATACCTGACTATCTACTTACCAAATATTAGTACGTAACATTGTACGTGTCAACTGCATAATTGTAAATATGCAGGTTGCACATCACATAAATGCGTAAGCCAACTGATTCCTTAACTGTATCTGCTACCGTACGAGTACACGTATAATTAGTCAAATTTAATAGCTCATGAATGAATTTCAACATATATAATATTTTTATGTGAAATATAAATAGATAAATGGATACAAAAGAATATTTGTAGAAACAATTTTTAGTAATCAGTGCAGAAGATATTTGAAGCTTCTATTGACTAATTTGGTAAATGGACCATTGTTTAAATATTTAAGATAGAACAATTACTCTATCGGAAGTACAAATAATTCTCCGCCGTTTTTAATAAAACACTTACATTTCCTATAACTTTAAATGAAGTGGTATTGATTGTTGTGTTACTCCAAATGTAAGTGCAAGTTCTTATTATATTTGGCACGAATTTTCACTTAATAATGCTTCCAGTTCCGCGTCCCCGTACACTTTTCACCTTCTTCGACATCTAATTTAATGTTCTTAAACTTTTTCTTAAACACTCACGACAATTTCTCTCACTTAAGTCAGCCTTACCATATTGGCCTAACTGCGAGCAATCGATACGCTTCAGCTGCACATTTCTTTAAATTTTTTTATTTAAATTTAAATAAAATTAAACAAATGGCTGTCACAAATGTCACTTATTTGGCTCAAGACACAACATTTTTGAATAAATACAAATATCTGATGCTGTTAAAAATTCACTAATCTTTCATATTTATGTCACCGATGTTTCATCGGTAAAAATAGTGTGCGACCTATAGATGAAGTTGATTGTGGAATACTCACAGATGGAAGAATAGTTTAATACCATTAGCAAGAAAATAAAATTGAAAAGAACCACTGAATTTTAATGTTCAAATAGGATATAATATATGGCGTGCAGTAGAATTAAGATTGTAATTCAATTAATAAATATTAGAATGCAATAGATATATTATATTAAAAAATAGTTAATATATATTAATAAAATATAAAACAGATTACTCAAATAGAGTAATAGTTAACTAAATATGGCAAAAGAACTAAAATTTGAAGAAATAAAAAAATATTATAAACGTGTATATATAATTTTATAGATGAATTATATTAATATTAGCAAAATAAACTTGTTAATAATGAATATCAGTGTTCCGCAGCCAATTTCTACTTACATCAGATATTTTTAACAACAACTTAACGATGGCACAATCTTTGTTGCAAACGGTGGAGATTTATTTGTAGACCCAATATTAATATTAAGATGCGTAAATACCTTTGCTTGTTCCGTCAGGTCCGCGAAGTATAGTGCACTCTTCTATTGTGCCGAAGGCAGTGAACAGTTGTCTGACATCATCATCTGTCTGCTGTTTGCTGAGCATACCCACGAACAGCTTTCTGTCTGCAGATGGTCGGCCATGTTTGGAAGAACAGAAAAAAGTTAAGGGTTAGTTAAGTTCTTGAATGGTCGCGCGAAGCCAGTTAAAAAGAGAAGTCTGGCGGCTAACACCGAGTACAACATAGTTACACGGTCACACCACAGCATCCACCATCCTAAGGGGCGGGGGGCAGGAGAGGGGGTACGTAACACATCTGTTTGGATAGCATATATATCCAATGCGACATGTACGGCACACTCGTTATTACGTCAATTAACATCTAACACCATGGGGCGCATTTGTGGCAAATGATAAACATTAAATATAAAAGTAACACTAGTCAACTGTCCAATAGAAAAGACTCGACAGAATGATTAGTCGTAAGTGACTGCTTGATTGACTTTAGTTAGTTCTTCTTTTGATTTGTGACAAAAAATAAACGATAAATTAACCAACAGTAAATTATATTTGAACTTCATGACGAAATGATTTCAAATGGCTGGTTGATTTGACGAAATATGGGAAAGAGGTAAATAAATATTCAGAGTGAACTGTGATATTGAGGGTTGACTAGTGTAATTCAAGTAATGTTTAATGAAGTAATAAACGTAATTATAATAACATAGTAATAATAATGACAATGACGATGATAATTGTAAACTGAATAACAATGAGAAACAATAATATATGTAATAATAATAAATTTGTTTGCGCCGTCGTATCGCCGGTGTCGATTTTTCTATTATTAGTAATAATTATATGTGGAATTAAAAGCTGCTGATATAACGTGGCAGTATTAGGAGCGGCCATAATAATTTTTCAGTTTAATTTATTATTTTTGCCAAAATCATTGAACATTTGTTCGGATTAACACCGGCGGAACGACAAAATATACGCTATAGGGGGAAAAAAATATTTGATTAATAATCATAAATCAATCAATGGCAGCCTACGACCTACACCACAAGCCGAAGAAACATATGGATCGGGAAACGCGTTAATCGAACGGAACTAGAAGCAGATTGACTACTTTTGACCAAGATCTCGTCAAAATATATGAGACTTCCTTGATAAGAAGGACTCACTCGTATATTTTTTAGCTCTGAACTTATATATTTAATCATTGTTTTATGCAAAATGTCGGCGAGAGCTTGGCATGGTGCTGATATTACTTTTTCGTATATAAAGAAAGGTTGTACGCCAAATAATATAAAGGAGCAGTATAATTCGCTTCAAAACCGAAAACAAAGTTATGATTCTTATTCTTGTCTGGATATTTGATTAATAAATTATCACTGGATGCGTTCCAATATAAATTAAAATTTATACGTTAAAAAAATATTATCAATGAAATACGTGAAGAATTATTCAAAAATGTACATAGAATATATATTTATATTCAATCATGCAAAAGATTAATGAAACAAAAAAGAGATTACAAAATTCGACTAATTAATTCAAATTAATGAAAAAAAGCATGCACGAGTTATAAGTTTGAAGGTTTAAGATACTTTTCGTATACTTTTATTATTCAGCATTGTTTTCAGTTATTTTTAGAATTATGCTGCACCATACAGTAATTATAACATTTAGTGACGTAGAAAGTATATATATGCAATACGTATTAACAAGAATGAAATATACTTTCAAAAATGCTATTTACCTTCGACAAATCTTTCATATCGTTAAAGGAAATATAAACTTTTCATTCCCTATATATGTGGAAGGAACAAACAGATTAAACAATATCGAATCAAAGAAAAGAAACATAAATCTACATTTGTATGAAATAAACCACAGCTTTATTTTTCTTTTTTTTACTTTTTTTTCGTGAAATATGGTATTGGTTAATCGGCGAGGCTCGTTCAATAATTTTTGAAACCGAGGGAGAGATACGCGCGAATGTTATTGAATTGGACGCGTGGCGCGTTTCACGTCATTAATGACGAAACGAAACGGCGACCATAGTTTATGGAACTGAAGAATGAAACGTTTTTAATATCGTCTATATACAAAAGTAATATTTGTAAACATTTGTAAAATTCATGAAACAAAAGCAACAATATTGTTTGTTTACATCCAAGGGATATAAAAATGGATGTAAATACAAAAGAAAGACAAAGTATTTCGAGTACTTTGTACTTTTAAAATGTTTCATTTTCCAGTCCTATCCATAGTATGCAGTACTGCAGCTATTTCTAAACCGAATATGAGCGATGGTGGATAATTACGGGTCCTGCGCGACACGGACGTCAGGTGACGTCGAACATTTGGTTCTTTTTAGAAACTCATGCTCGATGGTCGCTTTCGACGTCCCTTCGACGGACCGATCCCTTTTTATTCGCCATCTCTGCGAGCACGTACGGGCCTGATTGGGTGTTTTTCTCTATTACTTTTTTTTTGCGTTACACTGGCTTTACTTTGCCGAGAGTACTAAAAAGAATTTGGTAGACGACTTCCAAGAAAGCTTTTTAGAAATATCTGCACTGGGCGCTTTTACCGTTACACTTTTATTCTATTTCTCATGAATTTTTTTTTTCCTTGCTCTTGATATTTCGCTCTATCTCCGTCTCTATCGCTCTTTTCCTATTTGTCATTTTTTTTCTTCCATTTCTCTTTTTATAATTCTCCCTATTTCTGTCTCTTTTCCTCTGACTTTTTTTTCTCACTTTCCCCCGTATACTCTCTCTTGGTCAAATACTATTGTGTTAGTGTGCGACAGTAACGAGTGATTGTGATAGGAGCAATAATGGAGGAGAGCGTGGAAGGTAGAATTTCGTGGACAAATAAAGAAAAAAACAAAACTGTGGAAACTCCACGTAAAAATTCACAATTCTAGATACAACAAGAAATTGTAATTCACATCATAATTAGAAAAGATATATGTATATGTACAAAGGTGATAAAAACACATCGACAACGAACGAAACAGTACATCCAACGAGCGAGCTACTATATTGTCACAGCTGTAAAGAGCGGCAGTTGAGTGGATGGGTGAAATCGACCTCGTTGGAAATGGCATTTTGTATGGAAGGAGTTTAAGGATAGTTTAGGATATTTGAATGACATGCGGACTAAACCAAACGAAATTTCTCGAAAATTCGATAGCACGGCTCTTCAAAGGGACTGCGGTAATTTTTTTTTGTTCACAAGAGAAAGACGCGTCTATAATGAAGGCAAAATGAGGAAAATCATTAGCCGTTATATTATCGTGTCACTCGGCAAGATGGAAAGAGAATCAAAAGAAATAAAGAAATTACATTGATTAAGAAAACGGTATTACACGCTAACGAGGCGGATTGATTAATTATACGAAAGACAGTGCCGTTAAATTAGTACTCCATTCGAACAATTATATTACAGGAAGCAAATGAATGGCTTTGAAAGAATACTGAAGCAATCAAATAAGGCTAACATTTCTATGCTGCAAGTCTCGTTTATACTTTGCTTAATCGAAACGACGGTTAAATTTGTCTAGTCTTCGGTAGGTTAGTGAGAATTTTCAAGAAATTTAAGTGTAAGTGATATGGGACGGGGAAGGGGAAGTGGTTCCATAATGGGGTGGGATCTAACAGTCGAATTTTTAGCGAGCGGCGAAATGAAGTTTGCGGCAAACTGTGCTGGCTGAATCAGCGGTGATGGCGTGATGAAGTAAGAAGTTCGTTCTCGTTATTTTCTCCAAAGACCAGTGTGGGTATGTCAGTGATAGGTATCCATGTCAGAATGTATTGAATATTACATGTAGTAATATTAATTATGTGTCGTTGTGTTCGCGCGTGCTCATGTGTGGCTTACACATTTGCAAAATGTGTCATTGTGTAAGTTTGTGTGTGTACGCATGATTGTTCGGAATACTTTCACAGGTATGATAGTAGAAATGTCACGTTGCGGAGAAGATAAAAGGTCTGGAAGGAAGCTAGCTATCTCCTGGAAGTCGAAGTTACCTTCAGCGGCTGCCACCGGTGCCTCCTACTTCCAGAAGATGGCACAGGTGCTCCCGTCGTCCATCATGCACTCTGGAATACAGAACAGAAACAGAGATGGCAATGGGCCCAAAATATGATGGTCATTGATGATCAGGTTGTCATCCATGTTCTCCGAATGAAGGCATGTTATTGCATGTCAGCAGTCCTGTTAAAAATTGTCAAGTTTGGATTCCCACGCTGAGGATAAAGATATCATCGTAAGGTTTTGTTTGTTTCAACTAACACTGGTTAACTATCTTTGTCCCTCCGTGGGAACCCATATTTTAAACAAATCAATCTCTTTCACGCTTCCGTTTTGTTTTGGAATACGTTTTTATGCATCACTCTTCAGTGCAGGATATTTCTTTGTATCAAAATATTCAGTCAAAAAGGATCTAAAAATTTTTGGTACTAATTATCGCGCAATAAGATAGTACAACACTTTGAGTCTGACGATAATGTTGACCATTGATTCGCACAATAATGTGACAGTGGAAGGGAAGAACCATACTGACAATTTATTGGCGCAAGGTAGCACGAAATACCCTCCATAGACTTTCAAGCATTTTTAAGGATTTGTCTCGGGAAATTAGATTCTTGCCTGACTTGCAACAGCTGTCGTAAGTTTCTTTCCCGTTTGCTGACATAGACTCTTTTATGCCGCGGGCACTTTTCATCATAACTCGGAATGTGCCTACACTTCATTGTCGGTCGAAACTCAACCGTTGCCAAAGAATTGGACCTTCACCTTTTATTCGGGAAAGTATAAACCTGTCCTTCAAGAACTACTATCAAAAAAAAGAAGAAAAAAAAAAAAGAAAGATTCAGCGTGGAGCTATTTCATGAAACTTGTTCCCTCGACTCAAGTATTGCTAACGAATCAAGCAGTGCATTCAACTATCAAAATACTCTTGAAAATCTTACCAACCCCAATTTAATGGGTTTCCGCCAATATTTACCCTCCATTCTGCTCTCAAGATTTTCGCCAATATCGACATCGATTGACACGACATTCAGTTTCTTCATTAAAATCATATTTTCAACGAATTATTACCTTTACGAAATTAACTTATTATTAATGTTATGTTAAACAATAATCGGTAGGTTATAAGTATTCTCGCGGAATGCCTTATTAACTGAAATTGAACGAAATATTAAACGTAACGGTAATTGACGAGTTTAAAATGCCAAGGAGAAATTTGATCGTAACGTTACAATACAATATACATCTTTGACAATTTGTAGTCAACGATGTCGATGGTATTTGTAAGTTGGCAGCAGAAAATTAGATTGCCGTCGTATCATCCAGGGATGCATTTAGCTCGAGGTTACTGGGCAAATGAAGTTGCTAGTACAGGATGGCACGCAAAGGGGTCGAAACTTGCTCAACTAGCTTTGGTATCTACAGCTTCCACTCATCTTATCCAGTTGAAACAACTTAACCCTAAGTTGGTTCAACTTCGTACACCACACGTTTCTCAAATCTGAACCATCATCTCGCTTTTGGTGCTTTCAACGAAAATCCAAAATCCTGATTAAAGCACACCCATACCGATGAATACTTTTAAATGGAGTGGACACTTTTAAAAGTCGATATCCTTGATGAAACGAGGACTGTATCGTTGCAGGTGCTTTAATTACGTATCTTAACGTTAAAAAAATATTTATTCACAGGATGAGATTCAAATGCGCGCGGCAAACGTCATAAGGCTCAAGGGTAATGAAACGGTGCCGTAACGCATTGCGATTAAAATTTGATCTCTTCTTTGTACTGCTAATAGAACATTATTCCATGGAGTTGAGACGCACGAAAGTGCCACGATAGCGGAAGATCTATAAATGACCTAATTAAGCTGTGCGCTAGAGCACCAAGATGGCTTGTAAAGGGTCGTCATTAAACTGGAAAAAGCCGGTGAATCGCTTGAACAATGAAACCTCTCGCTATGTAGCAAGGGTGAAAAAGACATTTGACTGTGTCACTAAATGGCCGACAGGAGACTCTTCTTCTGTGAGATACTCGTTTAGGGAAAAAATCCGGGCCTTTTTGCGAATACAATGAATTTTAAGAAATGGAAATCAATATTTCTTGATGCGTTTTAATCATTATTTTTACTTTCTTTTGTATATTATTAAATTGTGAAAAGTATTAATTTTATAATCACATAATTAAAGAATTACAATACAAAATGTAATTGAACGTCACTTATTATCCACTGATTATCCATTAACTCATTTTATAATAGAAATATTGATCGAAACTTTTACTTGTATAATATTTGCAAATAGTTTTGGAAAATTTACGATTTACCTGCATAATTGAAATAATATTACTGTTCTGAAAATTTTTAATTAATTTATTTATTATCACGTATACAGTTACACTTTCATTATAATATTACTGTCGTAGTGATGGTATAGTTAAAGACTTACATTTAAAAATTTTTTCTTTAATAATTAAAAAAGCTACGCAAAAAAAGTAATACAAACTACACAGCCTTCTTTCAAACGTACCTTCTGCCGAATATCGGAAAGTCTAAAATCAAAAACATTTTAAAATTAACTTATTTCATTCAAACTTAGCAGAGTATTTTCAAATGACGGTCTGATGATTTTTAAAGAATTCTACGACCATTTTCCCTTTTATCTTGAAGACTCTTTATTACTACCAGTTTCTGATATTATTTTCTATTTCTCATCAATTGTCAATAAAAAATTCGTGCTGACATAGTACATAGAATGCATCTGACTCATATATTACCATCCCAACTCTTGAATCTTTATGATAACAGAACAAACAATTCGATTTTTAGAGGGTAGGTTCACCAAGATAGATCATAAATTGGATAAAGATTATATTTGTATGAGTTTTGTATGAACAGTTACCGAGCAATAAAATGAAAAACTTGGCGCCATAGGGTGTTAATTAGGATACTTTTTGCAACGCACTGCACAAACGATAATTTAGGAATCATGTTTCCCATGACAATGTTTAGCAATTTATTGCATAAGATATTATACCAAAATATGACAGATGTAGCTACAGATCCGTTGACTTAATCGATCAAGCATAATGAGATAATAAATTTGACGGCGCTCCAAAGGAGGATTGCGCTCTTCCATCACATTCCCCGAAAAATTTGGAACGAATTAGTGTGCGAGCGGTGGCAAACAACTTTTCATTTGTATCGATGAAGTGTCTTATTTATTTGAACACCTGGGAAATAAATTTTTCCTAGTTTTATTTAATTTTCAAAGATATTCTATACTTCAACATAAGGTAGACCTCAGTGGTTATATATATGTGAAGATTAATTTAAATTTGTCTTATTCAACGATTCCTATTTCATAACCTAACTGACTAAAATGGTATTGAACCTAAAATCAGTCTAGAATCGACAGTGCATTCTTTCATTTTTTAAAACACAAAAAAGTAGTATCTTTTCAACAAAAAAATATTAGAAATGACAGTAATTTACAGTGGTTTCATTTAAAGTTAATGAATTAAATACTCTTTTTATTAATGTAAAAATATGAGTTGTTTATAACTTGAAACTTTTTGGTGTTCATTTAAACGAGAGATAATTTAAAAAAGTATGAAATCTTTATTAGCGAGATTCCTTGTAAACTGATTTTATGTTTATAAGAATAGAAATTGCATTTGTGACTATTATCTTATTGTGATACATGATTTTCAACAACATTAATGTATTTATTACTTTTCCTTACCTCCGCGGTTTTCACTCTCCGCCGGTTTTACTTGAATAGGACGGTTCATCTGGAACAGAAAATAATCGTATTAACTTCAAACTTCATTATCATTAAATTCGTCAAAAAATTTAACTTATTTACAAAGGCGAAATTTCCATAATTATATAATTATTATTAAAGGGAATGAGTATGTTTTTTGAAAACATTTTGATTAATGTTAACAATATTTTTTTGCCAGAAGTTATGATACAGGGATAGCAACTTGATTCTGTAATGTTGGATCCGAAACAGAATGATTCTTGGTTTATCTCTGATATTTTACATAGATGTTCTCGAAAATATATATCTTATTATTGGATAAAGAATGAAATGAGTGATTTTATATTTCTACGCTTCTCTTCGTTCACAAATAAAAGATCTACTCTATGAAAGTATGACGTAAATATCTCGGAGGCACTAGAGTATGTATTGTACAACGTTATTTATTTCGTTGATGGTGTTCGTTTAGCTCCCCTCCTCATAAATTCGCTTTTAAACACTCATACACATACTCGACAAGTATCTGGCTTTGACAGCACCGGTGGTCTGTCATCGATAGGTAAAGATGATATCAAAACCCCAACTCGCACACGGAGAGAAAAGATTAATAAAAATTACTAACATTGTTAGTAAACTAGTCATATACTTGTCTAAACTATTATTTTCATAACATTCGTTCTATTCTCGAAAAAGTTACACAAAAATTTCTATTACAGCTTAGTAATTAAATAATAAGTTCGTACTTTCCAAATATTACTTTCTTTGTCTCATCAGTCAAAATGAAAGTTTCTTAAAAAATACACCCATAAAAATGTTATGTTGTAATTATCAGACTGAAGAAAATTTCAGTAAGATTATTGAGCTACCAAACGTTCCTAATTAAATATTACAAAAATATTAAATGATGCAGAGTTTGGCGAGGCTTGTGGAAAGGAACAGCAAAATTGCTTCGCTAGGAGAATTGGGTGTAGCAAAACAAAAAAGAAAGGTGCACCACAGGAGGGACGAAAGGTCACTTTAAGTACTGTTAGCCGGTCAGGAAGTTAAACTTTGAGCCAGGTATTAGCCATTAGCCGTTTGTTGTTACCCGGTGGTCATGGAAACCTTCTGTCCGTAGATACTGGAAAAGAGATACGACAGCACCCTCTTCCCATTTGCCATTCTTGGGAGGTTAACGTTGTCTATAGTATATAGATGTCACCTAGGACTGGCGCGATGTGTTTTAACTGTCGATTATCCCATAACAAATTTGTAGCATCGATTAGAGGTGACCTGCTACATGGCATTTGCAAGTAAACCATCAAATTTTGGAAGGTTAAATTAATGAAACAAAAACAATAATATTGTTTTCAGGGTACGCCACCAAAATTCGGACAAAATAAAAAATGTTTTTATACATAATTTTATTACTGAAATAATTATTAACTTCAGATATCTTCTTAATCTCAGAATCTCTTTTAATTATTAACTTCAGATATTTTTTTAATCTCGCAATCTCTTGCGATTGGTATATTTACATATTTGTGAAACAAGTTGATTTACAGTACTATTTGAATTGAATAAATTGGTAAATTTAACATTGTATCCAAAAAATATTTCTTTACTGTCAGCGTCATAATATGTGCGAGAAAGCCATTAATCGAGCTCCGGTTGTTGTAAGCCAACTGATAATATGTTTGAAAGCACCGGCGAAGTTTTACTTGGTCTTCCGGGAGATTGACCTGTGTCATCAACTCAATTGCATTTAGAAAATCGATTCTCTTAAGGGGCACCACTTAAGATGGATGGTAATGTGTAAATGTATTTGCGGAAACCTATGTGAACATCCTAAGCAATTAATTAAGCTCGATTATCTGTGTATACTGTGGGAAAGCGCGTTGAGGGGCGATGCAAAATGATAGACACGAGGATAAATACACATAACATTGTTACAAGTCGTATATCATGCGCAATGTTTTATAACTCACTTGTGTACATAGGTTGTTATCAATTTGCACGCTCGTGCGATACGTCGAGCGCTTATCGGGATAAAGCTTATTTCGAAAAGTGGCATTCAATAAAATTATTTCCGCGTAATTCATCGGACAAAAGTGAATGAAACGCAAAACGTGCGACAGTTGACCCTTTAGTCGCCGCGCATACTCGCCTCAATTATTCTATTATAAAAAGAGCCCATATCTTTTTGTCCTGATCCTACGGTTGCTTATGTTTGTGCGGAATTTCCATCTTAGTTAAATGAACGAATTTCGAAGAGGATTCACAAAATCCGAATGGGCACCGACTGATAAACGTCAAATTGAATAGCGAATACCGTTTCGGAAATTGAATAAGCTATCATGACTGCAACGAGAGGCGAATAGATCCGGGTATTTGACCTACCAGCAATCAATGTACTGATGGTAGATAAGAGTTCATACCATATCATGCTATACGCAAGCCCTGATTTATATATGAACGCTTGTCGCTCCCAATATATTCATTACCTGATTACTTGTCTTCCTTACGCTTCCTCGGATCGCACTTACCACGGCCAATTGAATTGTCAGCTATTTGGTTTTCATCCAAAATTAATAATTCAAGAAAAATTCATCAATTTGCCTGAACATGTGCAATTTGCCTCTATTGTTCCTGCAATTGAAATGCATTACCGGTTTCCGTACAAATGTGTTAAAAGCAAGAAAAAATTGGTTTAATGAATTGGTCTTAAATGAAAGTACGTATTTAAAGAAATTGAATGTGATGAACTGTAGCTTTGAAAAACCTTTTCAAATTGCTTTCGAAGGGCGAGCGTGATTGTACAATTAAAACTTTGCCCAGCTTCTACAAATGTCAGGTTAAGTATGAAAAATTCGAAAGTCCAAAAAATGATTACTAATCAGAGCCTTATCAGATACCATTTGAGGACCAAATCAGGATTAAACTTTAGTAGGTGCGGTGTTCGATTCTCAACGATGGCGAATTTATCTAAGCGAAATTTGTTAGACGAATAAAAATGAACTCGTTCTGTGAATGCCAATAATTAAAATGGAAATATAAATGTTCAGTTTACCAATAATTTCAGTAATTTTTATTAATCTTTTCACTCCGTATGAATGACGAATAGAGTCCCTCTTGGAACTAGATTTTGATGGCAAACATTAACGAGTTTATAATTCGTGTCGGTTCTTTTATTTGAAATGGTTATTGTGTTTTTGTCTACAATTCACGTCAATGTGAAAAAGCCAAGGAAAATATAAGCAATGAATCAGAATAAATTTTTAAATCAATTTCATTCAAAGTCATTGCCTGGAAATGTTTTATCGTTCATCCAAGTGATCGGAATTTTCGTCGCGAGCAATACTCTCGTAGTACGGCGCCAAAGGTCCTCGTAAATTCGTGACCGATGCGGTAATCGAATCACCGGGATTTTCTAGTGTTTGTGTCGAGAAACCGTGGCGCCTGTCGCCACTCCGCGAGACATAGGAGCGAATAACTTTCGACGTTTAGTGTCCGTCGCAATTCTTTGGTTTAGATTACGATTGTTGAACTAAGCTTGATGACATGCATCGTTACTTCAATTGAATCTTGGATACCAAAAAAAAAACAAAAAAAAAAAACAAATGCTAATAAATTTCACCTTGAATTTTTGTTACCTTTATTCATTATTCCTTATTTTGTTATAAAAATTCCTTCAATCAATGAGTTCAATACCAAACGAAAAACGAAGAATGATATTAATTAATGTAATAATAATTAAAATACAATTAATTATTAGAATAATTATTTTGATTGTTCACGTTTTAATTTGTAAAATAATTTTAAAAATAATTCAATTGATATTAATTTTTTAACCTAAAAAATTACTGTATAATGTATTGAAAATATTACACATTAAAAAAAAATAAGAAACCAATAATTAACGAATACCCTAATATATGATTCTACAATACACTAATACATATGACAAAATACTAGTTGACGATCATAAGCGTAATCTAATTTTCGATTTTTATAGGCAGTTTTGAAACAGCATAAATTTCGAGTACAAAATTGTGATATGAACTTTACTGAGCATCTGCAATTAAATTGAGTGCATTCAAGCGTATTCAAGTGAAGTTTTGGAAAGCGCTCTGTAAATTCATAATCTTGTTGAGTATGTATCTGAAATTTCAATTACATAAACGTAAGTTACTTGCAACATTCAACTGCTGATTTATTATAAATGTAGAATCATTAGAGAGAATGAGTTGAAGACTCTAACACGATACGTTCAAATGCATCCTACATTAGAACTATTTTCCTATACACGAAAGAAAAGTAGTCCATTTTAACGCGATTTCTGAACGCAAAATAATACATTGTAAACTGCATGGAAAAAAAGTATTCGCTTTGGTAGATAAATGAATTTATGTAGCAATTTTTATTTAAATAAGGAAGAATTTATGTTATTTGCAGGACATACATATTAAATCAAATAAAATTGAATTATTAAACGTTACATAAACTGTATGGCTAATTCAATCATATAGTTATCTTTATAGGGACTGATTATCCTCAATATGTCAACGAAAACTACTTCAATTTCACTGTCTTGATGATTAGATAAATTTGTACGGCTGATTCAGCCATATAGCGTTTGTAATTCAAGGAACTCGGTAAGTTATTTTTCATAAAATTGTCTCAAATAAATTTGTTTGCCTACGGTAATTATAATTTCTATTCGTATTAATAATAGTCAAAAATATATCTAATTTAAATAAAAATTTAGTACTGTACTTCAAATATTTTTTGACGTGTACACTTGTTTTTTGCTCAAAAAATCTATTCACGTTTGTCACATGTAATTCGCTTTCAGCACAAATGCGGCAATGTACAGCGAATGTACTAGAAGTATCAAAAACTTGTTGGAAAAATAAATAACTCGGATATGACGACTGACGAGTAAAACCCCTTTCGAGGGTGTGCATATAATAGGTAGCGGAATTATGTTGCGTAACCAAGCAGTGAGATAAGATCGATGTGTGTGGGGGAGGACTAAAGATTTGGAATAGATGGAGCGTTCTGAGCCTATGTGGTTGCGAGGCTAGCCACAGTACCGCGCTGTTATGAGTTCCCACATGCATGTGCGTTGCTGCATTAATTGACGCACGACCTTATATCAAGAAAAGGCCAGCCGACTTGTGAGAACGCATCACATGTTCGACACAAGTGTTGGGCTTCTTACGTTACACTCCTGGCCTTACTTTCTATAAGGCAAATCCATTGATTAATTAGAATCTCTTGCGAGACGACCAAGTGATTAAAGAGATTTATTACGTATAAAATATAATATTTGCCATTATTTATTTGAGACAGTCAAAAGGAATTATTTATTATAAGAAGTGATACATATATTAAAGGTGTATTAACAAGCATTTATATTTAGTTTCTCTTATAAAATTATATCTGTATGATGATCAAAACTAAATATGTTTTATTACAGTTCGCGCACAAATTTTCAAACTTTATAAATGTTATTCGGAATTTGAGAAAATTTGAGAAATAAATGTTATTTTTCAACGGTGATATTTTGTTGTAAATAAAGTAAAGCGAAATTTATTATAAAGTATCTCAAATTAAGCTAGAGCTGTTTTATACGTATAATTTCATTTCTTTTTTGGAAAATAGCGCTATGCATTTTAATATACAATAATTAGTATATTAGTATTTAATATACATATATATTAGTATTTAGTATATATATTAGTATTTAATATACAATAGAAGTAATGTATAAGTAGCAGTAATTAAATACACAAAAATGAATAGGTATTAGGTTATTTATATTGTATATATAAATTTGTAATTTTCAGGTTGAACGGCAATCGATATCTACTATTCCAATAAATTCTGAAACTAATACATCTCCAATATTTTAGGACAGCTTTTTTATCTAAAACTTCCGAAAAATGTCAAATGTTCAATTGCAAAACGTTATGAGATTAAATTTTGTCGTGTGGAATTTGTAGAAATTTTAGCGTACGCTTAGTATTTTCAAATATGTTTCAGTATATTTTTAAAGCATACTAGAGTTATTTAAGTACTTATATTTTTAGAACAAGATTCTCCTTTTAAAGGAAAAATATTACTTTATGATTGGTAGCAATCTTTCCTTACATAAAATGTTTAATAATATACATTATCTATGAAACATTTTGACAATTATATATAAAAGTTTCGGAAGATAATCATAATGGCTTTTAATTATTTTTAAAAGATTTAAGAAATATTTATTATACAAGTTGTTAAGATTAGTTAAAACATTTCCATAAATATTGTAAAAACATTTCTTTTTACATTTCTAAGAAATTTTTAATCGTTTTTAAAATACTTAAATCAAGTTAAAAAATAAATGATGAAGAATAGGTTGAACTTCTCACGAAGATCTCTAAACAAAATTTCGTATTTTGTTATGGCAGCAAAATATATTTATAACAGGAAGGAAAGTGAAATAAATTGTACCACAAATGTAATAACTTATTTTCTACAGAGGGGAAGAACAGAAAATGAAACCATATGGCAAACTCTCTGTATAACAGCTGATGTTTGAATACACTTTTAACATATTTTGTGCATTAAATTAGGGGAAAGTTGCAAGTGGTAATCATATTCCACAAAATCAATATGATTGAAAATAATAAAACGCTATGCAATAAACTATGCGTACCTTTTGCACATTAAAAGTTAGCTCACTCGCCTCGCAATATTACGGAACCTGACGGTTTCGTTTTTCACATTTTTCATTACGCTCCGAAATAGTTTCTGTGAAATTCGAACGTTATTTAATTATTTTCCAAATTAACATCGTTCTTTCTGCGCTATTTATTCGGCTTTATTTTTCCAGTACCTTGATTAGCTGTTTATTAAAATCACGTTCGCCAGCGCTACAAAATATTTCTCGAATAACCTAAAAATTAAGTCCGTTAATATATGGCTCTTCGCATTTTATTTCATTAGTTTCAGCGTCCGTTATAAATGAACAAAATTCGACAATGCAAAATAATTCCTTTAATTTTGAAAATCAAATTTGATTTCATAACTATTTGCATAAAAATTCGTAAAAAATTTGTTGTGACATAATATATGTTACATAATTTTTTTAATTACATTTATACACGGAGAGAAAAGAATATTAAAAATTAAGAAACCAGGGAATACAATTTTTAATATACTGAATTCTAATTTTTGACAAACGCTTTACTTTATGTTTGGACCGTTCGATGTCGCTATTCATCAGCGTCGCTAATCAATTGCCTATGTCATTCATAAACCATTTATTAAACAATTTACTAAAATTTAATAAACAGATTGTTAAATTGTACGAAACTATTATAATACGAATGGAATTACTATTTTTAATAAACTAATTTAATAAATTTTATTCAATTAGTTTGCTATATAATGCACAGAGAGACCGAAGTGGTAAAACTTACAGCATAAATGGTAAAGTACACTATAAAAGTGGTAAAATTGTACTATATAAATGGTAAACCTATTTTCATGTAAGTGGTAAAAGTTGTACGATTTAAATGGTAAAATATTACTACTTAAGTGGTAAAATGTAAAATTTACTATT
>JABFPN010003045.1:0-19495 GCA_022817305.1 Leptoteleia sp. ZL-2020
TTTACCGACAGAGCACGGTTCACTGTATTCACAGCATAATTGTTACTAGTTCACCATGTAGGATCAACAGCGTATGGCCAACATTGTCTAGCAATGTTATTCCTATGCCGTTATTTTTTCCCGTGTATGAATGGCTAGTTATGATAACTACTTTAGATTCTAAAAATTTTGAATTTCTCTGATAATCGCTAAAAATTCCCTCTTGTAAGAAGTTTAAATTTCATATCAAGTGAATTTTCTGAACAAATTGAATTCTTCTAAAGCACTTCTGCAAAATTACAACAAATTCTGAGAATTGTTGAAAAGTCCCATAAGTAACAGTATTTTTACAGTGCAAATGTACATTTTTTATAGTATGAAATGTGACGAAAGGGTACTCAATCATCGAACGGTTTTTTATTATAATATTTATGTGATTGAACTATCAAATTCGACGTAGCTGTTATTCCGCCCAGTGATTAATAATTGGCACGGAATAAGAATAAGCTGGCCGTTTGCGTAGACGAAAAAGTTGTATGTGTCGGGCTGTCTCTCGAGGCGACTAACAACCGGTGCACCGAGGCACATGTGTAATCATACAAATACAGTTATGTCCCTGCACATTCTCGTATAAGTGCTGGCAACGTACAGGGTCGTGCGAATGTGTAGCGATTTGTGGCGCCTTTTACCACAGAATTCCAATATCCACATTCGACACTCCGATAAATTGATATAAAAACTTATAAGTTAATGTTGATAAATGATAAAATTTTTTGTTACTTTAAACAAGTTTTACCATCAACTTATCCCTCAGTTTTAACCTATCGCATTTTTGCTTTACCTGATAGAGAATGTTGTTTGGTTCAGACTATTATCCTTTGTGGAAAACAACTATTTGGGTTCCTATATATATATATTTCTAGAATTTTAAATTCTCTGATGCATTCAAAATATTTTGAGAATGTACCGAAAGTGGGTTTTACTATTATGGTAGTTATCGATTTTATTATATTATCAATAAATAGCTTAATAAATATATTAATGATTAATTATAGGATGTTTCGGATTTCCATATGATGGATTGGAAAATTATAATTGTATGATCCGAAGTCATACTTGGCAAACTCTATTGATTCTTATAAGAAATTAATTGTAATTATTTATATTTACCTGACGCGTAGATCATAGTCGTACAGGGTACATTCGATTGTTTGAGAACCGTGAAGGAAGCAATATAAAGTTGCTTCCGTACTGCTAGATTATTCAATCACGCATTGCTTCAGTTTCACTTCCGCAAATTCTACGACTAATAATCACAATGGAAGTTACGATCATTAATTTGTCGTAAGATATCGTGTACTTTCTCATAAATTATTATCAACACATTTTTACTAAGTGATTAGCATTATTATATTCCAATTTACATATTTATGGAATTGTCATTTGTCTTAAATTATACTCATAACGAAGAATATACGTTTCTAATTTAAATTTTAGATTATATTACTCTCAGAGAAAGATACTGTGCAAATATACGTTTATTTTAACATCTTTTTTCCAACAGATATTTCTAATTTAAGTGCATAAGAAGAGATCCTAAAAGGTTTCAATAGTAATAAGACAAAAGGAAAAGAATTTGAAAAGAAAATATGCATACTTTTTGTATATAGAAAGTTTTTTTTCTCCAGCTAAACTCAAATAGGAAACATTGTCATTTATTGAATGTTGGTAACTTAACCGTAACGAGTCATTTTTGATTACATAAAATTCAAGTATTTAAAGTTATTTGTACATTGCAGTATCTAAAAATATCCGACGTGGAAAATTTTCAGTGGCAAGTGTAGCAAAATCCGTAATTTGGTGAATAAAATTTTTTAAAACTTTGCCCCATGTTTAGAAATATACACTCTAAAGCAAAAGAGCCATAAAATTCGCTTTATTAATGCAAATCATATTTCATCTTATCATATTTTTCCCAATGCAATAAATTCATAAAAAATTAATTGAAAAAATAACAACGAAATTCTGAGTGATTAAATTCATTTGATTTATAATATTATGATTAGCTGATAGATTTGGATAATTAGTCATGCTTGATAATTTATGTGGCGATCTGTGCAACCATTAAGAATTATTTACGTGAACCGAACTTTCTTTTCGATTAAAACAGGTTTCTAAACGAATCATTTTGAAATTACTCTTGAAGATATTTTCAAAAATAAAGTAATTTAGAACTTCCGGAGATATATTTATCGGTGTAATACATTTTTTCAATCATTACACAGATTATTTGCGAGTCGATCAAGTTCTATAATTTTTAATTAAAAATCCGTCATTAGCGATATTTTATATTACAATATTTTCTCGCGGACCTTTGAATCGATTAAAAATGCTCGAAGTGAAAAATCTTATTCGTTGACGTAAATTCTATCGAGTGAAATTTCGAACGTTATTTAATTATTTGTTACAAAATAGTAAATGATTTGTGGTATAATATAATGTAATATAATATTATTTATTATGCTCGAATTAATTTAATTATTACCGCTGCCTTTTTAAACGCGGGACGTAACGATTTTGATGCGCCCCATCTTAGGCATATTTATTTTCGCTTGTCGCATTATACTTATCGCATTCTTACGCACAAAGAGAAAGTGGAGCGCCGATAAGTTTGCAACGTTTTTGTGGTACTTAGTGACTTCGGCGACCATTCATCGCGAAAAATGTCAGATCAGGAATCATTGTTCAACTTCGGACAAGATTTACGAAAACAATTTCGCAAAGAAATATTTTCCTTCTACACCATTTGATTGGTCATTCCTTGTTTTTAATCAACGATACCTTTCGCAAAAATGTTTCACTTCTTTATCAATCTATACCTAAATTATTTTTCCAAATTCAAAGGAATACAAGTTGTAGAAAAGTTGAACGAGTGTAAGTAATAAAAGGTGATGCCAATCGTAACACTTTGATGTCTGAAACAAAAAAAAAAAGTACAAATATTTCAGGTCGAACAAAGGAAATAAAACGGTGTAAACAATCGGTAACTGATGAGTAAGCATTTTGTATCGGTTCGAGGTGAAAAGATGAGTTTTCCTTTCTATGTCAAAGAAATCAGCGTCTGGACAAACCTGTGGCCGACGACGTTCCTGCAAGCAATGACGAAACGACAATGTGAAAGCAGTTTCAGCGTCTCTTAGAGAACTCTCTTTTTTATGATACGTACTTATATATAAATGCATTCTAAATGTGTGACACAGAAACGCAAAATAAAGGCGACGTTGGTACGATTAAACAAAATAAGCGATCGAACAAAGAATATTTTACGTCCCAAGGATCTGGCGAAGAATGGCAATTTTTAAAAGACGCAAATTTTATACTTCATTGCCGCCATGGTCTTGTACAGTCTGTGCGGCAAATGCGACAAAAACCGCTCTCAACTTTGCAGGAATTTCAATTAACAAACGGCAAGGAAAATAAATTGGGAAGGAAAAAATGAACGGCAACGAGAAAGCATACCAACCGAACGTGCTGAAATGGTACACAAAGATGAAAATCTTGGAAAGGATTGTTTGCCGATTGGTGGTAAAAAAAAGCGCCAATTGGAAATAATGGAAGCCCACACTCTTCCTGGATTTCAGCGCGATTATATTATTGAGGCGATGACTATCTCGTGATGAAACACTCTCGTAACCTTGAAAGACACCCATACGCGACATTCCTTTCACGGCGATGTAACAATAGATACGCAACGCAGCTTACGCGCAAAACTTATTTTGCTGCGCGAGAATCACGCGCGCATGAAAATAATCCAATGACGTTCGTCTATACTTCGCCGCGAGATTCGCGGCATTCCGAGGAAAAATGTCGCTCGTTAATTGTCCCTTAAACGTGGCGTCTTCAAAAGAAATTCCAGGGGCTTATCAGAAGTGGGTCTATATTTATACACTGGAAAAAAGGACCATTAAGAATCACTGTGCTGAAACCATAAAGCGAAGTCGTTTGTTTGTACAATATAGGAAAAATTACCGTGCTAGCAGTTAAAAACAGTTATTTGTTCTGTCATATTTTTTTAATGTAGTAATTTGAGTTCATTTGTCGCTATGGATAGACTTTTTAAAATTTAATTTAGTTGTCCTATCAGTAATAGTACTTTTTCGAATCGCTGCCTTATGCATTCAGATTACAAACATCTGTTAAGAAAAAATATGTTTCAATAATCTTATATTTTCTGAGTATATTTCTCTCAGTGTAAAGTTCCAGCACAGTAATTCTTAATGGGCCTTTTTTCCAGTGTATATGAGCCATTCTACTGCTTCTTTCGAGCCAAACATTTTTCCCCACCTCGAGTTTCTTTTGGGCTTATCCCCGGGCATTTGGAATTCGAAGGAGGGATGGATAAGAGATGGACTTTTCTGAAGTTTGAATTGGCCGCGGCGATGATTAATAAGTGCTCGAGTAAAAATTTAAATTCACATGTCACGGGCAATTAATTTCTCTGCTCGCACACGGAGAAGTGTTGGAAAGGAAAGTCTGAATATCTTCGATCGTGATATATGAAATTACAGCCTCGTCTGAAATATAGGGCATTAACATCATCGCGTCGCAGGTGAAACGATTGACAACTCTCGTGGAGAAAATGCAAGCATCGCGAATTCAGATGCGACGAACAAGTCTGTCATGAAAATGCGACCGAGAAAGCTAATCCTAATCGAGACGCGTACGCGTAAACGCGCATTTTGTCACGGTGTATTGCAGTAATATTATTCCATTTACAAGGACAAAAAAGAATTTTATAGCATAAAAAGCAATGGATATCAGTAGATAGAATTCTAATTTGTGCCAAATTCATTTTTTCAAAGTTTATTCTAATTTAAAAAACTGGTTTATGAATATTCGGCTTCTGAATGTTAAGTTGTCAAACTTTAACCTACAAACAGTTTTCTCAAATGAAAATAAATACATTTTTCTTACACACATCAAGCCATTGAATATATAATTAGGTAATGAACCATGATATGCATACTTATTCGTAAAATAAGCAGTATTCTAAAATGTTAGCTTGGGATTGTATTGATTAAGTTGCTATCGACAATCTTGCGGTGTTTATGTTTTGTCAACTAGATATCACTTTGTCAAAAACTAGTTATAAAAAGTTTATTGACATTTTATAATTTATTCTAATAGAATATTATAAACTTCTAATTTATACCATATAATTATTTTAAATATTTAAGTTTAAAATTTACAACTCATACACATGTTAAATATGCAGCACAGTTTAAGGTGAGGAGTTTAAACGAGACTTAAATAAAAGTAAATCATTTGTTTGAGAAAAGAATTTTCACTTGTTTCGCTTAACTTCGACAATTGATATCGAAAGTTTCAAAGAGAAGGTGACACTGAGATAATCGAGATATTCGATTTTTACAGTACAATTATTGTGAAACTTCTCGTCGCAAAATTGATTTGACTTACTGATTTTTTATTCAAATGTATCTTTCTATTTGGTTTACTTTGAAAAGTTCGCAACGAATGAATTACTTTAAAAGGGTTCTTGTAGACAGAGAAAAAGGAGTATTAGAAATTACTATTGTTTATACTGATTTAAGGATATATTGGAAATTTAGAAGATATCTCTAAATCAATATAAAATATTTTAAATTCCACTAATACTATTACGGCATATCGTTGCAATGTCTTAATCAAACAATAAACATTTTAAAATACCAGTGAAGTTAAATTGACATCAAAATAACCTTACGTTAATTCATATGTAATCGATTCACTAGTACTAATATATACTTTACAAGGGAGATATTCTTAGGTATGACGATGCTACTGGAATAATGAAATTAGGTGTGTAACTTTTTGCATCCAAATGCTTAAGCGTAATTTGCATAGCTTAGGCATAATTAAACGTAAATTAGGAACTATACTAATTGTTTAAAGTTAGAGAGCATCAAAGAATTCACCTGCCCCCAAACAGCCATCTTTTATAGCCATATGTCTTAGAAAGTTCAACGATTCATTTTCGCCATCTTTCTCTCATTCCTTTCCCTTTATTCAATTCTACTTTTTTATAAAAGTAACATTGATCCATATCGGGAACAATTATTACGTTTTTCTCGTCTTCTATTCTTAGACGAAAACACAGTTTCACTAATATGAATACTAATTGTTTCAATTAACGCATTAAAAAAGAACAAAAGATGGAAAATTTTAATTAACCATAATTATTAGATTAACCCATTACAATAAATCAGTGTGCTTACATTAAATATTCCAATTTGTTCGCGTTTACTTCAGAAACATTTTAGTTGTTTATTTAAAACTTTCATTGTAGGAATCTCTCATCTGAAAACTTATTTACCCGCTTCATTTTTATAGCTCAAATTAAAAAGAAAATATTACTTTCAATTGTTGAAATCAATTTGTTTGTTGTGTTTTTTATTACAGAAATAGTAATATTCAATATTTAATATATAATAATCTATAAGTTACAATTTTATGTAAAATATTTTATATATTTTACCTTTGTTAATTGAGTTATTTGCGAATTAAATTACGACATTATCTTATTGTCTCACTTAGGATTACAATAATAAAACAAAACTAGATTAATATTTGATCAGTATATCATTATGTAAATCCAGGAAAGAAGTGACAACACAACTTTTCTTCTATTATAAAGTGACATCTGTTTTATGTATGATTGACAGGGGCGTACGTCACGTCTATACATATATTACTTAATTTAACTGTTTGTTTACCCATAAAATAAACTGTTTCTACAATTGTCTCTATTATATTAAAATGATCTATGTGCAATTATTTAGATTTAGTAGCAATTATCATTCTTCGTGTACACAAGTTCAATGATGTTGACAATTTACTTACCATTGTCATTAAATCTTGTTTTTTATTTGTAATGTAAAGTTGTATAGCATTACAATTTATAATATCCGTTCAGTAATAACTGCTTATTTATTATTTTGATCTTGAAATATATATTTAAAATAAATAAATAAATTGAAATTGTATTTTTATTTCTGACAAACATTGCTTATAATAATTGCGGGTATAATTATTCTCAAAATAAGACTAAGTTTAGAAATTCTGACTTTTCCTGTTATAATTTTATATAGGTCGGGATTGTATGACATCTTTTTGATCAACTATTTCGAAATGAATTCTGAACTGTATTTGTACAGTTCAAAATGATTTTACTATGACAACAAAGTTATGAAGTATAGTATAACATTTTATACAATTTTTGTGTGCATAATAAGGATAATATTTTTAAGGAACAAACTGTATTTTATATAAAGAAACGGGTACCGTTATCAATTAATGGGAATTCAGTAAATATGGTTAATAGATTTTCCAAAACGTGAAACATTATCCTATAAGACTAGAAAAATCTGTATGTAATTTTACGTTTATTATTGAAAGACTAATTTCTCATGATATATTATATTACGGAGAAAATGTATCCCAGGTGTTATCAAAGTCTCATTAATTTTTATCAACTCTTTATTTCCGTGTAACATTACAGAAATCTTTGTTAATCTCAATAGATTTTTTATATTAGTGTTTTTAATCAGAGTTTTAGTCCAATCTCCGACATAATTTATTAAAAGCGATAGAACTTTCATCTATCATAAACCAGAAATTAATAGGAAAATACATTAATTAAGTAAAAAAAGTACTATCGTTGATGGATTGAGTTGGAATTTTTGTTATACCAACAGTTTATACACAATGGTTTTACTTATTTGAATAAAAGTGTTTCCAGTTTGAAGATGAAAAAATGTTGAATCTATTTTTCAGTTTTCGGTTATTTTATTTTTAGGCTTTAAATGAAAACTTACGTTACATATAAATATTTTCGTACATATTTTATTTAGATATAATTATAAAATAATAGAATATAAATTTAAGTAATGTTAACATTAATGTTGTTAAATTATTATAAATATTATTTTACAGTGTATAAAATTAAAATATAATTATAGTAAACAGTTATCTGTAATGAAGATTAATAATTATGTTTTATTTTACAGCAACAAGCTGCCAAAAATGCGGAACAAAGTCACCTAGTGGAACAAATGAATACAAAGTATTATTATTACACGAGGACGCAAGGATTATTCAGGATATGTTATCCCAAAGAAAGACCTCCTACAGGTAAAATTCAAGATTTTAAATCAAACATTTTATTTTAAACATTTTAACAATTATTTTTCAAATTAATTTTTTATATAATCAGTTTACCAATATGTCTTATAAAATGATTCGTTCATTTCGAAGTAACAGATGAGAGACTGTCTTAACGAACTTTTGAAGTATCTAATGAATTACCTCTTACGCAATTTTGTAATATTTAAAATTAGAATTAGGAATTTACGGTTCAGAAAAAATTTCATCTTAAAACTTCATGCCCAATAAGTTACGGTTTTAAACATACCTCGTTAATTTACAAAGACTCCAAACAAAAAATTTTGCTAGAAATAATATAAATATTTGAAACAACTTAAGGAAGTTGTTATTATATTAGTACTATTGTATTTTACAAAACACATTTTAATATATTTGTATACAATTAAATTATAAAATTAATATTCATAAAATGTATGAAGTAGCAATAAAAGTTTTACTCTAATTGTAAAGTCAGTGTGTAAAATGCAATTAATTGTTGACTTAACAATGCAATTAGTTAAACAAGTGATCTGTTAATTTTTCATTGATTAATTTTCATTCTGATAAAACTAATAGTCAATTGATTTATCTACGCAACCTGGGTAGATATTAGAGCTCGAACGTAATTATTATTGAGCTATCTTTCTTTTGCTAACGTGTTGGATAGTGAAATATTTTCTATCTCAAAGGAAATAATAGTTGCGCTAGATCATTTAAGTAACGGGGAGCATATACTATCTTTCAATCTACTGTTAGAATACGAGTTTGTTTCTCTCGTAAGGAAGAGAAATGAGCTTGTAGTCACCACTCGGAGGACTTTCTACTCAGTGTCCATAATGTAATATGGGCACAACACATACGTAATCAATCAGGAGTTTGTAAATCATTTAATGCAAAATTCTATGATTTCCCACATCTCTCTCCACCTCTCTCTTTCTGTTTCTCTCTTTCTCCATATTTGTAATAAGTGCCAATAAGAACTTTCGGCTGCGTTGATAAATGCATTTATTTCATAATTTTATTACCATTTAATTTCAATAACATTCGTTTAGAATATCGGTTATAACAAATTTAATTCAAATTTTTTTACATTTTACCATATATCTGTTAGGTCTACAAATAAGTCTCCATTTATAAATATTGAGTTTTGAGCCGACTAAGCATTATTTATGAGTACATTTAAGCACGGTAAATGTGGCGTCGAAGACAAAGGACGTAACGGAAGGCCGAAAATGTACGCTGAATTGGAAGCACTAATCTTTCTTTATATAGGAAGAACCTGTACTTTCATTAAAAGCAACTCAACAAACAATTTCACATCGTTTAAAGTGATTGGGAAAGTCAATTTTTTATTAATAACGACATAGCCTTATTTGTACTCCTAATATAATAAACATTTGTCATGAATTATTAAATTCATTATTGAAATAAACTGGATAGACTGGATAAATTATTATATATCGCACAAGGTAGAACGTATAATTAACTAAAATTGTCGCAGTTAGCTTTACTAAATACGTCGTAAAAAAGTTGTTTCGTTTTTTAACTGGCTTCGTTAGTTAATTAATCCGAACCAATTTCTTTCGGCGTAATTGTTTACACGAACCTAATTTTATAGAAGTAAATTGGATCTTTGTTAAATACGAATGGAGTTAAATGAAAAATACGATCGTTGTCATCATTATGTACATATTAAAATGAATTTTAATTCTTAAACTTTTAAGACCGAGAAAACAGCAGCATATAATTAGAGTTAATTTTGCAGAGAACCTTGTCTCGGTTCGAAGCAGGATAGTGCGAGCAAAATGAAGTAAGAGTAGTCGAGAGGGTAACATATTTCGTGAGTTTATAACTGTGGGAACCAATTTTATCTTGACTCGAGTGAAAGAGTTTATAAACATTTCTCATTGTACTATTAGTAACAATAAGATTGCTATTCAACGCAGAAAAGTGATTTACCGTTTGATGATACCACACACAAATATGGTTTGACATTTGTATTACTTCCGCAGTGCTGTTTACCGTAGACACACTTTTTCATATTGTACATACGGAAATTGAACGTTGACGAATTTAATTATAGGTATCGACTGTTTAAATGTTAAAAACGTTCGACCTTAAGATCATCGGTTTAATTTAATTTTAAATTTAGATTATGGTAAAGGTATTATTAAGTGAATTTTTATTTTAATTTTATAACTTTAAAGCGTTCAAGATAAGATCATTCTGTTATCATAGACATTAACTTTAATATGTTTAGTTGAGATAATAGTGTACAGATTTTTAGCGTGGAAAATTAAGTTATGAAATGTGTATGTTAATAACTTGTTAAATAATTTTTTAAAGATCCTCATTATCAGTAATTTTATTTCTCGTTAAAGTTGTGTAAATATTAGTACGTATTGGCATATATCTAAGCTATTAGATCAATTTAATACGGATACGCAGAATACGTTTATCTATCTGGGAATATTATTGCTATTTAAACTATTGCATTCCAATTGAAATGCTACTTTTGTAATTATCCATCTTATTTCTTAACTTTATATCTTAATTAAATGTTATCAACTTTCATTTATATTTATTATTTAAGTATTTTAATCGTACATAATATAATTTATTTACGTGGACGCTTATAAATGTAAATATTATAAATTTAATTACAACTTTTAATAATTTATTGATGACTATTTGGTAATTATTTGAATTTTTATTTTGCGCGCTTTTTGTTTTTACTTCATTTCCATTGAGGCTTGAAAAATGTTAATGAACCAACGAATACCTCTGAAAAAGAAAACACATTTGATGAATGGTCCATAAAACTTCTGTTCAGCATATGTTTAATGATTTCGTAATGCGGATTATAATGTTTCTTTTTCTTCTTATATCATTGACACGAAACATGAGCAGAAATAATAAATTTCTGCTTATATCATTTATAGTCTTCCAGTTTCGTCTAATTCAAGCAGCGTGCCAAGATCGTTGACTCGCGGATAACTGTACAAGAACTAAGTAACACTTTACTAGTCGGGAAAAGGAATTTCAAGTCTGCCTCGATGAATATATTTTTATGAAAATTACTGTAAAATTCTGAAAAATTAATGTTAAAAAAATTTTTCATTGAAGTAAATTTTTGAATAAATTTGAATTCTGCGAAATTGCAGCTAATTCTGAAAAATTGTAAAAAGTTTCAAATGAAATAAATTTATAGTGATTTTATTAATAATATATCTACCTAAATTAATAGGAAAACTTATATAAATCAACTCGATAAGGTTGTTTTCAGTATATTCACCAAATACACTTGGTAGAGACTTTCAGCGAAAATTGTTTTTTACTTGACAAGGTAATATCATGACAGAGAAGTAAATAATTTGCATGGATTACAACCACTTGTAAAGTGAATGAAACTAAATTCTTTATAATATAGTGTCAATAAATATTCTACATAGATACTTAAAATTCATATTTTTTTACGATAATTTATACTCATAGCCATATTATTGATCATACATTGTGTAACAAAGTTGGATAATTTGACTTGTAAATCATTCGAGTTTACGTTATGAAATTCCGTTCCATAAATTTTACATATAATAGACGAAAAAGGTGTTACTTAGATTTTTCTCAAACAGCATATTATATGTTTAATACTGTCGATTGAATGCTAATCATTGATGTGATAATTCATAGATGAACCAATGAATTTTTTTTAGATTACTTATTATATTATTTTATTTGTAGTTGGAATGTAGTGTTAATGTTAGTGTTAGAATCAAAATAGTAAATATTAGATATAAAGTTACTATATTTTATTACAATAATTGTAATGGAGTTTTTATTCCACCGTTTCTTTATTAACAACTATTGTACTAGTATAGTATTTTCTAATAATTTTAAGTATATTTTTTTCAGTTTATAAAATAGAAACGTATTTCCACGTATTTTCTTTTGCTTGCAAATCAGTTATGATAATGTTCATAGCCAATCGGTGCATGAGAAAATGTACGAAGTTTCCGGTTCTAAGGAAAGAAAATACATGGAAGTCAATTGCATTTAACAATAAAAAATATCTAGTCCGATAGCAAGGGAAATAAATCTAAGAACAAATAATTATTAATGAAAAATCAATAATTAATTTGAAATATTAACTTGTAATAAATTTGTTTCAAATTAAATAATTTGAATTATTAGAACATAACAGTAGTTCTTAAATACTTTCTACAACACGTGTTGTTCTATGTAGTACAAGTTTATTATTAAGGATAAATTTCAATAAAAAAGATCATCATACTTCTTTAGATCGCCATTTTTCATCGACGAGTTTTTTTACTTTATTTATGAACTGTTGAGCAGTAAAAGTTCGTGTAATTGATTTGGCATACTTGCGACTATTTTGATGTTTGTTTTTTTTTTATAAATCATATTCTCAGTGAATGTACGCGTTTGTCTTTCGTGCTATTGTCCATTATACAATCGCTCTCGATGTTTGTTTCGACTGCTGGAATATTCATATCGGTACATTGCATTTGCATAGAATGAGACGTTACATTATTTGTTTGTTTATAGTTATGATATTTAATCTGTGTTTCATTTCTTTATATATAACTAATTAACGTTTTAATTGATTTTTCGTACAAACTCTTAATTATGTTTATACATGTTTATACATACAAGTTTGTTAGCTTATATAAAATTTGCATTTCTTTGCGCGGGCCGATAAGAATGTACTGCGAGTCGCATTCCCACCGATAGAAATGTCCTGTGAAACAGTACGCTATCTTAATCTTTTAATCTGTTGATTAGAAAATATAAAAGTTTACAACTCTGCTTACTGCGATAATGAATGAAAGATGCATCTTGAATTAAAATTACTTTCTTTGTTTTCAGTGGAAACGTATTTGAGCCCTGTAGAAACTCACTGCATGAACATCGACTATTTCATTCCTGATGAAGATAATGAAACGCGACGATTCTCCGATGATGCTATGACTCGTTTACGTAAGTTTCTTTTCTCCAAATTTATTTTGATATTTATCATAAAAAATGATAATGTTAGTAGAAATTTGTATATTATTGGTATAAAGAACAAACTTTCTATGAGAATGTATTTAAGATTTTTTTTGCAAAAATTAATTTAATCAACAGCAATCGAGCTGATTTATATATATACTCATTCTAAATTATAATACTATACATTATTGCAGTCGAAGGATAAATTCTTTCATTTGTCATAATTCGAATAAATGTATAAAAAAAACTAAAAATGTTGCAAAAATTGGTAACAGTAGAGTAAATTTTAAAATTTTTTTGGTAACTTTTACTATACTGATATATGCATAGTGACAAGATAAGAAATTTATCCTAAATTATACTTACATAAATTTTTTTCTATACTTTTACACAATTGTGATCCTTATAAAGCATACTTTATATGCATGTAGTTTCTTTCTGTTTATTTAATATATAGGTTTCGGTTAAACAAATTTTACTTTTTAATATTCTTAATGTATTTCACACGAAAATGTTATACTTATGGTAAATCTTTTGTTACAGATATGGGTAGATCCGTAATAGCGCTATTCATGGTTGGTTTCCTAGCAATATTTTCTGCCTTCTGGACAGGTGTTATAGGTTGCTGGAGAAGATCGCCAGGAAATATTACAGCTACTGCTCTGTTAATGCTCTTTGCTTGTTCGTATCATTCTTTAGTTTACTTTTATTCCCTTAATGTCAGCACTTGCATCGTATTACTCAGGAGATATGCAAATCTTTTATTACACTTGACTATAATTTTATAAAGTTACAATTCAATTCGTGAGATTATTTTTGCTTGAGAGTTTTAATTCAGCAGTTTATATAATTTTGTTTTTAGCAGTACATATTAATTTTACGTTAATTATTGTAATATTAGAAGATATGTTAAACATTTCTTTCCTTGCATTATAACAATAATGAAATAACGTTCGAAGGTTGATGAATTGTTTAATATTGTAATATAATATGTATTTATATATTAATAATAGTATATTTTATTTAGGTCTTTTAAGTGCCGGTGGAATGGGTCTTTGGCATGGCGTAGAATACTATGAGAAAGAGAAGATCGTGGGCGAAGAGTTTTATCAACAGTGGAGTTCTGTAAGTTAAACCAAAATAACCAGTTCAGTAAAAAAATTATCACTGATATAATGACGGTCAGTTTTAATGTTGCAATATTAGTTCTACTAAAAACAACAATTTAATATCATGCAATTTTTGTAGTTATAATGATATAAAATTGTCAATATTTGTTATTATAATTTATAATGAATATAGGATGAATATCAGGAATTTAAAACTACGAAATATAGCGTTGTGGATTACGACAATAAACATAGTTACATATAAGTAAAGAGTATAATGTTATAAGTTTATAATGTTGGTAACAAGGTTGAAAACCAAGGTACGTTTTCAATAAGGTAAGTATACAATTAAAGTTATAAAGAAGTATATTCAAATTAAAAGTTAACAACATTAAATTTACAAAGTTAATTTTTTTGTAAATTTATATTTTGCCAACAATTTGATAAGAGAAAAATCAATAATTTTTATATGTATATTTAATAGTACAAACCGTGAACTAAAAATTATGAAATAAATTGAGGGTAAATTAAACGAATAATGGCTACATAAATTTAATGTCATATTTGCAGTCAACATTGCCACACTTTTTCTAGCGTAGTACTTAAAAGATAATGTGTTTATTTATTTTGATTGTTTTTGTATTTTATATTGATATTCTGTTCTTCTTTGTTGTAAAATTCTGAATAGGGCCACAAACTTTAATCGAATCATCGAATAAAATGATTTTCAGAAATCACTTTCACAATTTTACTGTCCACTTCAATAATTGAATGTTAAGATAACAAAATTTCACATAAATAGACATTCATTATATCTATAATATAATTTTTTATTTCAGTTGTTAGTTATAAATATTTATCGAGTATTTTATTTTTCATGACTGAAATTATGGAAATTATACTTTTTTGTCAATTGAATCAACTGAATTGTAGCATTATTACATTTCTTATATTAAATAAAAATCAATTATAATTTAACTGAACTTCAGTTATGAAAAAATTAATACAGTAGTCAACGAATGAAGGGAAAAGGAAAATTAGAATTAGGCCTAGTAAGAACTGGCAGATACGGAGGAGTGTCGCAGTTGTTGATGAGTGGTAACTGGACGAGTAATTTTGAAATTGATCGTTGCTCGTAGGTGCTAAGGGATAATACAGCCCAGTGGTACGACTGGTCATTTTACTTGGCTTGGTTAGGCGTAGCCATGTGCCTAGGCACGATGACGTTATTCCTGATAGCCGCGTCCTGTTTGCGGAAGGAACGTGCCCGAGAGCAGGCACAAAACATACAATACATCATGCCAGGTGAACCAGTGTGAAAGTGTGCTCTAAATAAGTATTTTTTTTGCTTTAACCCGGTTCTAGGTCCTGAAGGAAAACTCACTAATCTCATACGACTGGTCGTACGTGGTGGCTTGGGTCGGCGTCGGTTTGTCGCTGGTCAGCGCTATCTTATTTAGCGCGGCGGCCATTTGCTTGCGGGGAGAGAGAATGCGAGAGGAGGCTATGAACATGCAGTACCTCATGCCTGGTACAGACGATTTAACACTTTTGCTTTTACTAACTGCGTGTTTAAAACATTTAAGCACGTGTATATATATATATATATATACATATATGCAATACAAATATTGTGTACTGGTGTAAAAAAATGTCACTGTTACAGGTAAGGCACATGTGGCATACCTGTGCAATTTGGATAAAAGCTACAGTTAATACGCGTGTGGAAAACACTGCGGTGAATATGACAAAATCTGTGGAGTAGTGAATAACATTTCATAAAAGCTTGCCACAGATTCATTTAAATATTATACTGTAGTATTTTCCACATGTGACTTTTATCCAAATTCTAAGTGTAAGCTGTATGTGGTCGATGCTGTCATTAAAATTATTTTCAAGCGGGTAAAAATCTCATTCGAATGTCATCATCTCATTTAAGTTTGATCAAAATGAACCTTAGGAGTAATAATGAATGTATTAGCCTGGACAATAATATTGGGGTAATACATTTTTTTTATTTGAATGAAAGTTCTTTACAGAATATTTTCCAAGATACACATCACATCAATTCATTAAAAATGATGTTTTATTAAAAATAAAATAAAGCGGGAAAAACAAGTTCTTTAGTCTTCAATTTTTAGATGAAATGACTGGATCAACTATTTGTATTTTTGTTATTCATTTCATGTTATTCAAGTGATAACGTTTGGTTACATAGCCAAGACAGGAAATTACGGATAAATACCAATATGACAATGAAGTATTTCCTTTTTTTTATTGTAAGCCGTATTTCTTTATCATGATAAAAAATATTTGATTAAACTTGTTTTTTTTTAAATTAATATCTGTTACTGTAATATCGGTTTAAATAACAAAAAAAGAGACAAAATTAATTGACCGAAATGAAAAACAATTCTTATATAGTAAAAAAAATTAAATTCTAATAAGGTCAAAATTATGTATAAAAGAATCGAGAAAATAATATCAACAAAGAACAATGTTGAGTAATATAAAGCATTATTTATAATTCTGTTCATTTTTAAGATTTAACATTAAAAGTATAGATACTTTGATACGTTTTCAATTTCTTATATTTAAGTTTCACTTTAGAAATTAAATAATATATTCACATTAGATCTATAATTCCATATTTTTGTTTGATAATAATATAATACTAAATAAAATGTAGTATTAAAGATTGTAGTTGGACTTAACATGCTTCACTTAACCATTGAATAATATGGGATATTAATATAATTCATTAATCATTTAATTATATATCTCATATGTATATTACATCATCCAAATCACCATTTATAAAATTGTACAAAAACATTTTAATCTAATTGGGAAACACAAGTAGATTATATAGTAAAAGTATATAATAAAGGTACATTAGGGTATTTGGTATATATTTATAGATATTATTTGGATATATTTTAACAGAAAATGTTAAAACATTGTTTTGCGGCAAAGTAATTAACTATTGAATTAATATTAATAATTCAATATTTGTTAAGGTTTCAGTATTTTTGTTTTTATTGATTCGTTTTAAAGAGCATTTTAATTTGTCTTCAATTTAAAATTTAAGGAATTATATTAAGTTCAGTTTATTACACATCACACAGAACGTAAAATGAAAACTGAATTCATGTTATTTTAAATTTTTATATTTGATATCAGTCTTGAAATACTTTTACTTGTTTCGTCAATTGTCCCACGCTCTGGTTGTTTCACAAATTAATGTGATTCTGTTATGCTTCAACTCAGAAGACTTTCTATGCAATATACTTTTATGCGATAAATCGTTTTTTCTCAAACTAATTTTTTTAAATAACCAACGATTAAATCGTTAACCAACGATAAAAAAAACAATTTATTTTGATCAACAGTTATTTTTATATATAAGTATCGCAATATTGTTAAAGTTAATGTCTTAATATTAAAGTTAATCACGAAATAAATATTTCATATGAACTCCTTAAAGCCTAATTGGTATAACTCCACTTTTGTTATTTGTTAAGCAAGGTCAGTATCATGTTCAGCAATTCTGTTACTGACGCAAATGGTGTAATTCCTAATTCGCATAGTAACTGTGTATGTTGTAGCATACGTTTAAACTTGTGCTAATCCTATTAACACGTTGAATACCTCAAAATAACGATAATATGTGTTATACCATTTGAGCTTTAAAGGATTTATATATAATTCAATTGATCGTGCAAAAAAAATGAAAAGCTTCTTTAAATAAAAAGAATACAAGTAAAGAAATTTGAGATGTTGGAATGAATTAAAAATAATGTTATCAAATACAACATGTTTATAACGCAATTTTAATGTTCACAGTTTATCCACAAAAGCAACAGTATGCTTACGCTGGATATCCAACAGCAGCTGCATATCCTGGTCCATACTACCATGGCTCACAGTACGGACCGTACAATTATTGAAGCAGGGTGATGGAGTGTGATGAGGAACGCAAGAACTATCAAAATAATTGGACCTAGTCCAACGGCATCTCTCAAGATAAAGTCGGCAGACCTTTCTAGGTCTTGGTATGCAATGTCAGAACAGAATTGCCAACTAAATGAAACAAGTTGGATCATCATTATGAGAGACTGCTAAAGCGATCAAAAACGAGGCAATCAAAGCCCAAACCTTGATCGTCAATCAGTGCAAACATTTGAAACAAACCTTTGTCAAAACCTAATTTGCATAAGGTGTTACGTTTGCATTTGATTTTAATCTGTTATAGGATATGAATTATCATTTTTTTAAGGCAATCTTACAGTATTTAGTAGGAACAACGAATCACCAGTATAAATAAATTAGGTTTTGTATAAAACAATTGTCTCGTAATCATAATAGTTCTAGTTGTAATTTATGATAGGTAGATTATAAAGAATTTAAACATCATTTTATATTGCGTGTAATGTATAATAAGTGTCACTCAATGCGCGATGAGAGAAAGGACACTTTTTCATGATTATGGATATCATGTTGAAATTTTCTTTCAAAAGTATGTTAATTACTTTTTTTTCAAAGCAAACAGGTAATACAGATAGAAAAATGCAAATGAAAATGCGAATTAATAAAGGCATTTATATTTTATATAAAAATTGAATATGATATTTTGGATTTATGGTATTTGGGCCTTGATTGTCTTGTTAAGCAGTCAGTAATTGCTCAAAAATAAATTCTTTTGTTTTTTTTACATGTTTCAACATCCAAATGTTATATTATTTGGATGCAAAACTTATAGGTCATGTTTAATTAATTTAATTGTACGGAACAATGCGATCTGATTTTATTTATCAGAATACGTATTGTATATATTGATTATTAATTGTCATTAATTGTCACGTAATCAACACTTAGAATCGTCGAAATGCAATTCTTAAAACTTATTAAACAATGTATTATATATGTATGTTATGTATACTTAGAGTTTAACTTTTACTATTTAGTATATTTTGAAAAATCTCAAACAAACGTTAATAAAATTATATTAAATTTTTTAACAACTGACGTATATGAACTATTATAAATAAATATCGAATTAACTTATTGGGTTGTTCGGAAAGTAATTTCGTTTTTTCCCGATAGAGGATTTAATTGTATTTTTTTGATCCCAACTTCACACTTAAGCCGCATAATCATTATATGTTTTGAGAGGTGATATAGCAAGGCTT
>JABFPN010003046.1:0-19482 GCA_022817305.1 Leptoteleia sp. ZL-2020
CATTAGTACGAAATTCACGTGAAGTACAATCAGAGCAAATTTGTAATTCGAGTTATTGTTTAAATGTATATGACCGGTCTTCACAAGACACAAAGAAAAGTTTATTGTAATAAATAATGTCGTTAATAAAGATGGTACGAGTGTGCTGTGTTAAAAATTGTACCTCATCCTGGTGCAGGCACGGAGTTGATGTTTTGCAACTTTTAGAATTGACTGTACAACAAAGACAGGTTCTCCCGCGACATGCGTTCTCACTCGGCTCGTTTCTGTCGCGTCAGTGCACGTTCCAGTATTACTATATTTCAGTGATTAGAACCCAGAGTTTTTCAGTCAATGAAAAACGGCATTAGTTGAGTATTTCGTATGCTAAATGTTGTGTACAACTTTGAAATTGAAATTTCAAACCAACCAAGTGTTGCATGAATATTACAGACATGTTGCCTGAGTATTGAACGAAATTATTTTTAATGTCATTCATATTCAGCTAGTGGAATATAATTGTATAATCAAATCGGATGACCCAAAAGTCATATCTATATGCTTCTATGCGGTTTTTCTTTCTATAAGTATCTTTCTTTCTATAAGTATTTTCAATAGGGATGATTTATATTACATAGTATTATTCTTCTTATAGTATAATATAAAAATAACATTACTCTTCATTTTATGTTCGCAAAATATCAATAAAAGATTATTAAAGTGCTTGAAATCCCGCCAAAATGTGGACGAAGGCAGCGCCGTCACAATATAAGCAGCGGAAAACGAAAGTAGCGTTAGATTCGCTACAAGTGTGCAGCCATCTGACATTACGTCAGTTGGGGCGATACCAGTGTAATCTTATTCTTCACTCGATAGGAGGCACCAATACCACCAATCGTGACGGCCATTATTATTTCCACTACCATTTTTAATATTTCGGAACGTGGCCTTTCGTACGTATCCGCGCTCGCGCTCGTGATAATTGACTTTTATATCAAGCAGATCTCGAAGTCGCAGCTCGCCAAGGCATCGTGCCACGACATCGGTACGCCCGCCACGTTCGCAACAACGCAGTATGTCTACGATGAATCCCGAATAGTAAGTAAACTTCTTACGCGGACATTTGTCTCACGTAGCAGATTCTTGTCGCGCTTTGCGCTCTCGGTCGATTTTATGTCGAGACTCGTATCCGCGGCAGTTGCGTTCTCTTGGCGATGACTCGCCAGGTCGCATCTGTCCCTTGATAATCGATCGAAACGAAGTTCACTGACAGATTCTCTCTCTCCTGCCATGTTTCCATCTCTGTCACTTTTCTCCCCCCTCGTTCCTCTCGTCACAATGCCGTTACTCACCCGCCCATTTGTTTTTTTTTTTCTTTTTCCTTTCTGTTATTTATTTCCACATTTGTGCCACCTTTAGCCACTATTTTTTATGCCGATACGTGGTGTTTTCACAACGGACTCTATCATTAACCCGTTGTCCATTTGTCGGTCGACTTTTGTTGTCGGTCAATTTGCGATATACTTCTACCTGCCATTACTGTTCCTTCCTTTTGATACCTAATAGGCGAGAGGTTTTGTTTAGCATTTTTGCGTTGTTGTCCAGCGCATTAATCATAATTTTATTACTTTTTCTTTCCTTCTCATACTGTTAGGAGAATGTTTCTTGTAAAAAATGAATAAGGGATTATCCTCAGAAACTTTCGATATCGGCAGACAATAAGGAGGACAAAGGAAGTTATTTTTTGGATCATGGATGCTTAATATATATTAAAATTATGAAGTGCAATGTAGATTGTTGAATTCAGAAAGGAAAATTTTTATAAAAATTTTATCAAGTAATTTGAGAAGCATTTATAATTTATGCTATAATTGGTTGATAACTTTTTATTCTGATGCAAGTTTCTTAATTTAAGTATTATAATACATGCATATTAATATAACATTGATTATGAGTCATTAATAATTGACTAGTTTCTATATGTGTCAATTCAATTTGAGGGGATTAATTTAGATTCTTTATTTTTAAAAAGTAAGAAATCCAATTATATATTAATTTAAAGTACTTCACATTAGTTTGCTTATTCATTTTATGGGTTTTTGTTCCTTGAAAGCGTAGTTAATTTCAATGCAACGCGTTCAATGTTTCTTACATTCTTTTAATTGTCGGAAAGTAAAAGTTAAATTGATCGATGTGACATAAACTGTGATAAGTATTGAATTCTTCTTAAAATGTTTAATTAATTTTTTTTATCATAAAAATTTGATTATAAAACTTTAAACATAATTGGTATAATACAGAATTTACTTTATTTTAATCGACATAAAATTATGTAAAATATATTTAAATAAATTATTTATTCATGGTAATTTATATTATTACATAAGCAATTAGTTATGCAACATATACATATGATTTTTTCAATCAGCAAACAGTATTTCAATTAAGAATTATATCAAATAAAAGTTTTATAATCATATTAGTAAAGATTTACTTAATATCTTAAAGCTAGTGTATACAAATGTTTTTTTTTTACATAAAAATTTCGTAATTTTAAATGATACAAACGATGATAATGTTTTCAGTGACTATTTGTTCAAACTCCTCTTGATTGGTGACTCTGGTGTTGGAAAATCTTGCCTCCTCTTACGTTTTGCTGATGACACATATACCGAAAGCTATATTAGCACTATTGGTGTCGATTTTAAAATTCGTACCATTGATTTAGAGGGTAAGACAATAAAACTCCAAATTTGGGATACTGCTGGCCAAGAGCGATTTAGGACAATCACAAGTTCATATTATCGTGGTGCACATGGCATTATTGTTGTATATGATTGCACGGATCAAGAAACTTTCAATAATGTTAAACAATGGTTGGAAGAAATTGAACGCTATGCCTGTGATAACGTGAACAAGTTATTGGTTGGAAATAAGTGTGATCTTGATGCTAAAAAAGTAGTAGATTATGCCACAGCTAAGGTAATTGTTTGATATTATTTTAATTAATTAAATTACAATTGTTTTAATTCAAAATGTGAGAATAGTTGTCTCATATGAAATTATTATTTTTTTGAATTTTTATTTATGACAATTTTATTCATGAATGTAGTCTGAGAATGAGATTTTATTTCTGAAGAAAAAAAGAGTAACATTGAAGAAATTTATACTGAGTTAAATGTACTATTTATATTTATATAATGTAACACTTTGATAAGTTATTTTAATATCTATTAATATTATTATATTTTGAATGTTTGATTTATTGTAATTGGTATTTATATATGTAAATATTTACTACTTCAAGAGTTATAAAAATATGTTTGTAATCACACAATTCATAGTTCATAAACTTGAACTTATTAATGTTTTGTTGATATTGCTGGCACATTTGGTATGTGAGGGTTGTTCTCAACATTGCAAGAAAAATTTTTGTTTTAAATTCGATATAATAGTACGGTTCTTTAATATGGATGCAATTAGCATTATCTATTATAACAACTTAAGAATCAATTTTTTATAATGTAAAGATATTTCAAATAATATTAAAATTATAGTTATAAAGTAAATATAAAATCTTTTTTGAAATTTAAGGAACATTTTGTTATTAACGTACAAAGTACCTTCATAAAGTATTTTTTATGATATATTATTATGGTATAAAATTAAAACTAATAAGAAATTTTATGCTGATTAGGAATATGCAGACCAGTTAAACATCCCATTTTTGGAAACCTCTGCAAAAAATGCAATGAACGTTGAACAAGCTTTCATGAGAATGGCCACTGAAATAAAGAATCGAGTAGGACCTCCATCCAGTGCTGCGAGTGATCATCCCAATCTTAAAATTGATCATGGTCGCGCTGTCGACACTTCTCAGAGTTCAAAATCAGGATGTTGCTGAAACGTCTAGTTTCGCGATTTTGGTAATAAGAGTGAGCTCTTAAAACTTATAATGACGAAACTTGAATATAGAGAATAATTTCTTATTAAACCAGATTTGAAAATATAACAATTAAAAAAAAAACAAAAAAGCGAATATATGCACTTTTTAAAGTTTCTTCATCATCCGGAACCAATGGAAAACAAAATTTAATGCCTGCGACAAACGCGCATATTGCGTTATGTGCGCCCCATATGTAGATTTGTTTTTCTTATGCAATTAATATGATTTTTCAATGTAGGTCTTGTATATCATGTGCATAAATAATTATTTATTATATCGGTTTTTTTAATTGTTACAGCTCGATTTCAAACAATAATTTGACAAAAGAAAAAAACAAAAATATTAATCTTTAAAAAAAAAAAAAAACAAAAAAACAAAGAAAACCAAAAAAAAAAGTTTAACAACAGGAAAATAAAAACGTTCATTCGCGTTATTATCAGAAAGAGAGCTGGCTTAAGGATAAAGTTCCCCTCGTTATGCACTCCACTCGACCGTTTTTTACACTGATTACGGTCTTGTTCATTTTTTATATATGAGTGTACTAAAATTTCTTAATTCCAAAACGGTTACAGTATTTTCTCATACAAGAGTATGGTTTAAATGGTGATGCGTACAATCAACATTTCAATGGTTCAGGTGCAAGCCTGCTTTCTTACTTGAATCTTTTTGATCTGCACCAAAATCATTAAATTTAAAACAGTAATAGGAAAGGTTAGGATTGTGTTAGATTGGTATTATACGATGACGTTCTATGTAACATATCTTTATCATTGTCCGATTCTACATATATTTTAATGCTAGAAAATCATTTCTACTACTTATAGAATAACTGATTTTGTAAAAATTGTGTTGAAGAAATATATTTGATTAGAATATTTTAAACATCAATATGTGTTCTTGATTCCAGTGTTTAAGTGATTTTGGTGCACTCTGTATAAATATCAAATTATAAATATACATGGACGATATTAATTGGAATCGATTTCAATACGCATGTGTGGTTGATAATATATGTTTGAGTGCTTGTTGGTGTGCGAGAAAAATAATGATTCCACATTCAAAAACATAATTGGAAGTTGGTAGGGACTGTTAAAGAAGGTTTTGAATATCAAATAAAAGATATTGCAATGTGTCGTAGTAATGTGATTTTCTACAAATAAAAGCGAATCATGTGATTCAGCATAAAAGGAGTAATTACTGTAAGACTTTCTGAGAAATGAAAATAAATCGGGTTTGGTTTCAACATCTAACACATCACTACTCTATAAACATTTGCATCAGTGTTTCAATGTTCTAACGCAATCGTTTATTTATATGAAAGTATCGTAATTTGATACGATATTTCAAAAACAAGAAAAAAATGTTGTTAGTAATAGTGTGCAGTTTTGATGGAGAGTGTTGTTAAAGAGATTTTGTCAACTAAAGATATCTTTTAAACGAAGGAGGAACTTATTCCAGGCATCTAAAGTTCGAGCACAAGAACGCAAAGTCTGTAATATCTTCCATACAAAATTGCCAACAATTATCAGTTTTTATATAGTTAGAACCTAATAACGTATTGAGTATATTGATATTTAAACAAGATACTCCTTCATATTTATGCAAGGAGAAGTACACTGTAAGATCGTAGAAATATAGTATTCATCATTGTATTGTTTTGGTCATCCTAATTTGTGTTCACACATTGGTTATCGTGGAATATTGTTTGCACGAAAATGTACATAGAATGAGGTTTCAAAGTGAAGGTTAAACGTCAAAGATAATATACTAACTGCTATACTTCTGACGCAATGTCCAATATGATCGATGATTATTTTATATCAATAACAAATATTAATTACAACTAGATTATTAAGTGACGCCTTCAAAATTTAAACCAATAGATAATTTGGCACAGGAATTTGTAGTTAGATTACTTGTTTTATATTAAAGTATAAATAACGAACGATGTTTGTAATTATTTAAAACAAATTTATTCGGAATATTGCATTATTGTAATTAATATATTGGTTCACAAATGATTATTTATTTTATGTAGAAATATAACTTACACTTTAACACTACATTATAATTTAGGATTGTTAAAGAATCCAGTATATGCTCAGATTTAAATTTCATATTTTTATGAAACATAAAAATTGATTAAAATATTTATTTGGTTAATTAACAATATAGGCAATGAATAAAATACAAAATTTAAATGTGCAATTGAACACTAAACATTAATACAATTAATGCATAAAGTATCATTAATATAGAATATCTTTTCTTTTTATTCAAAATAAGGTTCTTTCAATAAATTACACACTATTGAACGGTTTGGTATACTAATTTAATTTAACTAAATAAAGTACAAATTTAAGATACAACTTAACGTAATTACACTCTTTCAAGAAATTAATCTTTATTATCCAGCGGCGCGATTGAGACTACTCTGCTTAATTTCTATCACGGTGCACTTAACGTGTTATCAATATTTTTCGCGCGGGTCCGTTATCGTACAAGTTTAAATGCTACATTAATTTAGGTTTTATATATATATATATTTTTAAATTAATCATGAACAAATAAATTAGTTAAATAATACTTTATATTAAGATGTCAATATTTATAACTTCTTCTTCATGTACACAAGACTGTTATATTTAGAGTGACATTAACCTTGAATAATTCATATATAATCAAAATATTAAATAGATATTTATTATCTATTTAAGTTATGAAATTGAACTCGGTTTTATAGGAGAAAAAAGTAGTATATTTCTTTCTCCTATATATATAAATAAATCTCCTATATATATAAAAAGTGACATACAAATCTCTGTTGTTTAAAACAAATAAATATTGAGCTTTTAATGAATTATATTTGAAATATTTTAAAATATTCTGAATCTTTTAATCTGTATTTTAGTCTTCTTATTTTACATCACAGTACAAAGCTGTACCAATTCTTGTCCAATACTGCGGTTCAATCATACTATCAAGTTTAATATTGTGAATATAATTTATAAAATATTCCAAATCAGAAAGTTTTTTATTTCTACATACTGAAGATATGTACAAAGGGCAATTGTATTGGTTGTGAAATTTAACACAGCTGTAATTAAAGCTTAATTTCAAACATAATCTTGGTATAACATTATGAATTATTTTTGATGGAGTTTCGCACAACATTCCATTATCTTTGTTCCAAGTAGCTCCAGATAAATATATTTCACTTAAAGTTACTTCATTTTCAGCAAATTGTTGGTACTCATCCGCAAATGCATAATTAATCATCACTTTATTTATAGAAATAGCATTATTTCTTGAAAACTTTAGTTTAATTGCAACGAATATCACAGAAGGAATTGTCAGCGCTCTTAATAAGATTATCGGAGGATGTCCATTGTCAATCCAATTTTTTATGAAACTTAAACGTTCACAAAGTTCAGCTATAAAAACTGGCAATGATCGTTCGGTATAACGCATCGTGCTATTCATTTTCCAGGTAAGTGGAATCTCGCCATAATACATTTGTCTTTCTAATTCTTCGAAAGTTTGTTTTCTTGCATTATGACCATGGTAAAAATTTTCAAGTTCTATTAGAGACGAAATAATGGTTCCTGTGATTTCGTTATAGCGCATGGTTTCTTCATACAATATATTATTATATGGTTCTTGATAGCTGAGAGGGTATTTTTCTCGTACTAAATGCACGTCAAATATTATTGTCAAACTATTTTTTATAAACTGCATTGTAGATTTTACGAAATTTTCTTTATAATCTATTTCACCATATTCTTGACTTATGGTATCTTCTACTTGAAACAATTGATCTGTAATATTGTCTAAAATTATATTGTTTCTGATAATTCTTGCAGTTTTGTCAAATCCTACAAGTGTAGTGGAATGATCATCGGATAAATGTTGTTTGATAAAATCAGTCCAGTCTTTACGACTTTTTATTATTGGCACGGTGTATATTTGCATTATTTTTTCATTTTTCTCAACATTCGAATGACAATAATTGTTTAGAACAACATCTAGCGTATTTTCATCGAAGTTATCCATTACTTTTCCTCCGTAAATACATTTTCCAAGTACATAGCTTAGCATTTCATAAGTAGTATCCTTATAGTTTGATATAATTTTACTAAGTAATTTGACAGAAATTTGAAGATCTGACTCCTCAAATTCGTAATTAACATTCCAACTCCGAAAGCCAAATGTTTTTCTCTCGCAGATAATTGCATGAAAGAAGAATAGATTGTGTAGAAAATTACAAAACAATTTGTTATCACTCAGCAATTCTGAGCTGTAAGAACTTAAGAAATATTGTTTAAAGCTTGAAGGATTATCATAAGCAACTTTTACACTTTTCTCAACGATATTTGATGGCAAATTTTCAGTAACGGATGTACTAAGCCACAAACGAAATTCTAATGAAGTATCCGTGGCTTCAAAATTGTCGCACATTTTGTCCAACTTTTTTAACCATAATTTTGATAATAACTGACAGTTATGCACAAAAATCCAGTAACCATTTATACGAGCTTTTTCCAGTAACATTTTAAAATCATTTTCTGTTGATTCTTGATTTAAATATACGTTTATTATTTCAAAAGAACATCCTATGAGTTTAGCATGATTTGATACTGCTGATAATGGTGATGAATAACTCGGTAAAAGAAACATTATTGGTGTGACGCAACTTGATTCCAAATAAGCGTTTGCTACAGTAGTTTGAAGATCAAAATCTGTAATATCGCCAATTGATTCAGATATAAATTTGTTTAGGATGTAAACAGTCTTGTCAGGACTAAGTATTCTAACTATAATTAATTTTTTGAATGTTGACAGATTATTCCAGGGTTCTGGCAAATCTTGCTCATAAAAATCATGCGATTCGTAATAAGATTTCCATGAAGAAGTATCAGTGATAAAACTATTAATCAATGGCCGAAATTCATTTATGCTATTGCTAATAAAACATATCTGTTGCCATAATCTTTCTGGTAGCCATGAGTGTGCGGGATTTAATTTTTCTGAAGCTGTTTTGATTTCTAAATTTATTGTCATAAAAGTATTAATTTCTTCACGTGTTATTTGCTTTGCATCAAGTTGTATATTTAGCGCTGTGAGAAATGAATAAACCATTTTATGTTTTTCAAATAAAGATTTGCGAACACTTATATGAATACGTTTTAATAAAGACAATTTAAAATAATTTAACAGCTTTTCGAAGTCTGAACTTCTATTTGATGTTTCTAATGATCTTTTGTATAAGGAAATGAACCATGTGATTGAAAAATTATAGATATAATTAAAATTATGTAATGAATTGACTGTGCAATACAAATCAGATGCAAATTTCGTGAATGGTTTATAATTTATACAAATTTGATTCATTTCATTTCTTAATTGATTATAATTTTTTTCATTTTCTACTGTTTGTTGAAAAACATTTTTCGATTCTACTAACATATTGATAGCTGATTCGTCTTCTATGATATCTTTGGATGCAGATAGGATGCGTAAAATTTTGTTTTCTTCAGTCTTTATTATTTCCTTGTTATTTAAGCTTATCGCCTCTGTGTCTTTAAATTTATCATAAAATTGAGGTCGTTCTCTCGCTATTAGTATATCTGATAGTTGATCTTGTAAACTTTCTTTGTTTATTGTGAAATCTATCACAGTTATTTTATTATAAACATCAATATTATTTAATAGCTGATAATGCTTGCTAATGATGTACATTTTGAAATTTAGATTATATGAAATTATTTTGTTATTGAAATTCATGAATAGCTTCTCAGAATCGTTATAAACTGGCTGTGATATAATAGATATTAAATAACTTAAATCGCCAGAATCGATATTTTCTATCAATACAGGAGTCCCTATTTCTATATTATTTTGAAGAACATTTACAAAATCTTCGTCGGAAATTTTAATACTCATAAAATCATTGCGTTTTATTATTGTATTCTTAATCCAAGAATTTCCAACTTTCAAGGGATCTATAAATAAATAAGCCCACTGTAATGATTTTTCTACAATAACAGCATTTTCCAATGAAAAATTATCCGCAGATAATCCATCGTAGATCCAGGTGTCCACTTTTAATTCCAATCTTAATAAATCAATAATATTATAACTGGATGAACATGATAAATTTAATGTTTTGATAATTTTATGCCATTCCTTAATTATGTGATTTCTTTGCATAGAATTAAATGGGCCCAAATAAGTTACCACTCCAGAGATTAAAAGTACATCTCCTACAATATGATCTATGCGTTGCTGTAATGATTTAGAAGTTTTTATCCAACGTTCCTTTTCATTAAGTAAACTTGTTATCAAATGTTCTGCTTTTTCCAGTTTGCTATTGCAGTTCTTTACTTCAGATTCGAGTTGTTCTTTTTTAGTGAGGGCTATTTTTAGGGTATTTTTCAATGCTGAAAGTTTATTATTTAAATCTGCTAATGCTTTTCTTTTTTCATTTAAGTAAGATTCCGCTAAATTACATTCATTGATAGCTATAGCAAGCTTTTCCTTTTTTGGTGTTACAACCTTAGCAACTTTATCATAGGAAACCATTGCACGTACCCATTTACAAAGCCCTTCTGCAGCACTCGAAGCTTTGGCAACGATGCGTGGCTGAAAGGTTGCATCAGTCATATAAGTTCTTTGAATTGTTTGCATAACCGAAGGAGAGATGTTGTCTTTATCATAATCTTTTAAGATTTGTAAAAAATTCATATCTCCCAGTATTCTTTTACTTGGACTCCAATAATCTGTTATCTTTTTCCCACTTGCAGGATCTATCATGCGATCAGCTGGAATTTCTAACATCACACAAACAGCTGCCATTACCAATTTTATTGTATCCGGAGGATTTTTCATAGCTTTAACTAGAGTGATATCAGTCGGTTTGAGTGTATTCAACGCAGCGACGGCATCTTCAAGAATTGGAATAGCAATCGCTAAATCAGTTTCGCATTCGGTTTTTAAAATTGCCGCTATATCCGCTTTTTTATTAGCGGTTTCCTCATCAGCTTTTACTAACATTGTAGCACTCTCAATCGAAGCATTGTCCTTTTCTATCTCTTTCATAGTCGCTTCAGTTTCTTGAGATGAAATTTCAAGCTGTTGACAAAGTTCCACCAATTTAATTTTCATTTGCTTTACTCGTAGTGCTGCTTCTTCAAGTTTCTCTAAACCGTGCTTGTAATCAATTTGATTTTTGAGCGTTGGTTGTTGAATCTCAATAAAATTTTTTAAAAATAATTTGGCCATTCGAATATACATTGCCGGAACTGGGACATAATTTCTGTGAAACTGTATTTTTTTCATGACCATGTTATTTTTGATGTACGAGTAAAAATATGTACATGCTTTTAATATAATCTTTTTCGTTTCTTCATTGCTTTTAATAGTTTTGAAATGGGTTACGGCTACTTGTTGTAAAGCTTCCTGCGGCCAGTTCTCGTGCCAATCAGTGTAACAGCAACTTGTTAAATTCGAATAATTTTGGAAGAAGGTTTTCAAATGCTTTATTTCAGATGGATTTAAGCATATAATGAAATGAAGATTTTCTCGACATTGTCGCGTAAAATATTCCTTAATATTATCAATTGGCAACTCCATATTTCTGTCACCATTTTGTGCCAGTAGTCGAACTTTTTTAATAATTTCTTGCCACTCAATTTTAGAAAACAATTGCGGAATTTCACCGTGTTTTATAAGACTACTGACGTTGCACAGGTATTCATCATTCATTTGGCGGTCTTTGCACAAAAATGTGATTTTTTTTTCTGAACATCCACAGGCAATCAGTACATCTTTTAAATTGCTCTTCCAGCCTTCCACATTATACGACGACCCGATTGAAATTTCGACAAATTTCTGCTTTTGTATGAAAGAGGCTAATAATGTCAACGTTCTTCTTCCTGATCCATGATTGGAAATCATTAATAAATTGCCTCCAGGTATTCTTAAAATACGACACAGTTTTACTAAATTCTCTACAAAATTATTCGTTATAGTGATATCCATTTTTTCATTATTATTTTCATTATATTCATTGACATATTGAATAATTTTATTTTTCAAAGCTGGTAATGAATTGATTTCTTCATATTTCATGCAACTGTCCGTTTCTTTATCGCTTTCTATTAAATTCCCAAAAAATAATTGTTTCAGGCTATCCTTATTCACTTCATTTTCAGGACCCTTTGGTAAATGATCAAATGCGTTTTCAAAAGACTCTTTAAACTGAGATTTGATAATTTCTTTTATTTTCACAAACAACCAATTTTTATCTAAATCGTCCATGATTTTATCACCAAAAACTCTAAATATTTCATGCACCCAAAGACGCAATAACGTTACTTTACTTTCAACTGAATCTTTCTCAATTAAACTGCAACACGATATTATACGACATACGTCTCTCAAATCAAAAAGATACTGAAATTTGGACGGGACTGGTTTTAAGAAATTCAAAATTGAAGTATACATAGTTAAAGTTGCATTAATTATATTGTTTACACTCGACAAAACATCGGATGCAAATAGGTTTTTCTTTAAATTTGACAGCAGTATGTTTGTAAATATCCTGAACATATTATCTTTTGAAGGGGGATGAACAGCGTAGATGCTGAAATGACGCAAAAATCGATTACAAATCTTTTTATTCGGGCTTGTAAAAGCTGCACAGAATATTGCGTTATGTAAAGCTATTTGTTCGAAGTTATTTGTATTATACCAACAACCATGATCCAAATATTGTCTCATTAACTCGAGAGTAGGCGTCGAGCCATTCGTTTCCAAACATAAATGTAAGTCATCTATAAAATTAATAGACAATTTATCATCTTTGTTATACTTTTTGTAATTAAGTTTCGACATCTTCGATAAGATATATTCCTCTGATATTTTCAGTGGCATGGTGGACATTGCGTGGTAATAGTTTACGTTATAGTCTACATCCAGAATCTTGTTATCAAAGAAATATTTCAAGTAAGCAGATTTCCCACTTGGCGAATCACTGCATAATATAAAAGGTTGTCGATTTTGTATATTGTATTGAAGTATAGTAGTGTACCTTATGGTATCAACTGTAGGTACATATGCGTCTCGAAATCCTAAAGGGTTCTCAACAATAGTTTCACCTTTTAAAGCGTCTCCACAGTATTTCCAAGTACCCGTACCTTTAAATACATAAAAGTATTCTCTTAATTGTCTTTCATTTAAATTAAAATTGTCAAATGGTTTAATTTGTTTCGGGTATGGACAGTTTTCAATCGAACCAGTCCACAGTGAAACGCAGAAAGTGTCAAAAATGGTTTGAGATTGTTCTTGTAATGAACCTCCGAGGCCCCAAACTGTTGACATTATAACAGCAGCTTGACACCATGTTATCACGTAATCTCTTTTAATATCCTTTTCATTATTGTTCATTTTGAAAGCATGATCGATGAAACTTTTGAATAATTTCCACGTAGAAAGAATCAGTTGATTGTTACTAACGTTAATTATATTGGAACACATGTTATTGAGAAATTGCAAACACGAAGAAATGGACCATTCGATCAGAGTGTACATAAAATCTTCGTAGGTATTATATCGTTCTTGAATTTCATGCTTTATATCCGACATGCAATCTCTATTATCTACATTAATAATATTACATTTTGCCACAAAAGAAGGTGATATACACCGCAAGTCAGACGTTTCAAGTATAATTGACATTCGGTTAATATTCGATAATTTCTCTGAGTATGACGTCAAAAACGAAGACTTATTATCTAACAGTGCTTGTAACGTTTCATAAAAAGTATCCGATAAGTTACCATCGAAAACGAACCAATTCCAATTTTGAACTTGATTCGCGTTAATCCATGTTGAGTCATTTAAGAAATCGTAAAATCTATCTAGAGTTATTGTATTTTGATTTAATGAATGCATCTTTATATTATATTTAAATTTTACGTCTGAGTTGGATTTGTGCGATGACGAAAGAGCTTCTCCTAGTACGCGCAAAAGGGATGTCTTTCCGGCAAATGGACCACCTGTTATAATTAAAATACGTTGAAAATGCATCATTTCAAACATTTGTATGATTTTTAATTTAAATGACTCGCTTATGGAAAGTGACTTCAGGCGGCATATATTTTCTGTTGTGTCTAACAAATGTAAATATGTTGATTGCGGCAAAACAATATCCGATAAAGTATCTCTTATTAAGTGTTGAAGAATTCTTATTTCATTTTCATTAAGTTTTGGAATATAAATGTCGATCAATGTTCGAAGTATTAAAGCTTTTTCGTATAAATTTGGGTGACGTAATTTTCTATGATAAGCGACGTCAATAATTCTCATCGTTGAATTCAAATTAAAATGCTGCTTGAATGAATTGTTTCCATATTGTTTATTAAAGTACGATGAAATTGTTTTTAATATAATTGTTAAGTTTTTTGCATCTATAAAACCCGTAGAAGTTAAATAAACTTCGATTATTCTTTCCTCGTCTGGTTGCATCATCGATACAGTACGAAAATTTCGCCTCGTTTCATCTAAAATATTAACACTCTGAGTACATGCAGGATTTATGGTTGTGCAGACAAATCCGGACGTATTTAACTTTAAAGGTATTTCATTAATATGTACTATTTCGGATTTTGCGTTTTTGGCTGCGTTTATGTTAGAAATGTATCGACCGATAATGGAGTAAAATTCTAATTTGATGCAGCAAAAGTTTTTAAGACAAAGCCACGGACCGCGAAGGATAAAACCAGTTAATATTTGTTTGATAAAATTGTAATCAAAATTTGTTTTACAATCTAAGATATAAAACAGTAAGGCACAGTTATGTGCCAAACTTTTGAATGTTTCTTTCTTCCCTGAATTGTTCGGGCCTACAATTGCACTGGATAAATTATTTTTGTACGCAATTATTAAAGAATGATAACTTCTTTCCGTCAACGTTGTCGGAATAATTCCTGGTTTTTGAATCGAGTAATACTCATAGCCATAATTCAAAAAAGTCATCATCGTTGAAACGCGAACATCCTCGTTGCTCAAATAATACTTTAATTGCATTTCCCACAAAAAATCTTTATTTTCTGGAACTGTCCCTTGTATAAACTTCTTTAAAAAGTCTCCATTATGAATTAAATTAATTATAATTGTTATTAAAATGAGTCTACATCTGTTGCTAACAGAACTATTTAATTGATTAATTAAGTAGGTTTTTAATTTGGATTGATTTTCGTAACAAGACTTTAACTGGCCCAATTTGGATTCTGAGCAAGATTTACATACTTCCATTTCAGTTGTCCAGATTAGTTTTAAAATGCACGTAATTATCATACCAGGTGTTTCTGAAATACAATCTAAAATATCGAATGATGTGTAAATATTAATACCTTTCATATCATTGTACGTATCTAGTATCTTTCGTTTAATGGAATATAATATTTCCTTCTCAAATGAAATTATCCAATGGATTATTGACAATTTCGCCGAATTGTCGATGTTTATGGTATTGTGTAATTTTATCTTCTCCCCTAGTGTGCCAATTGCATAATGAATGTTTGAATCATTACTTATGTGTAATCTTAAATCAGAAAAGCACTTACTAAAACATCTCCGAAAATTTGAATCATGTTTAAAATCCATAATATTTAAAATATCTTTATTAGTTAGAAAGAAGAAACGTGGAAACGAATGTCTTAAATCCTCTATGAACTTATTCACAAGAACGTTTAGTTCATGCAAAAGATTAGAAGCTTCTTTAATTTTGTCAATTAATTCCGAAGTTCCGAATAATTCACGAAATGATAACTTCGACGTAATATTATGTTTACATTCCTCCAAAATGTTTACAAAACAATTATACAATTCATTTCCATCTTTTAATTCTAGAGCAATTAATTCATTCAAAAACAATATTTGCATTTCATTAATACTTTGAAATAAAATTGGCAATTCGTCCAAACAATATCTCAAGTAATTTAATGACATGGAAAATAATTCAACTTCATCTACAATGGGGTAAACGAAATTGGAACATTTCATGCTTTCTATTTTAATAGTATGATCTTCTAGAAGGCTGTCAATTTGATTGTAATGGTCGAAAGAAAATGCCCCTGTCTGATTGCAATGTTTAATTGCAAATGAAATTTCATTCCACTCGTCTATTAACGTCATCAGCTGATTTTTTAATGACAGTTCTTTGTTAGCGCTGACACTGATAACTTCGTATTTATGCAGATCATCAAATAAGTTGAGATCAACGATCGTTCCTAAGGTAGTTCTGGCATTTGGAGTGAGATCAAATCCGGCTATCGTTGACATTTCATCCCAGTGACGTTTAGCTAATGATTTGTTACACATACAAATCGCCAGAGGAACGTTGCGTTTAAAAACATTGATGTCCCTCAGAGCTTGCCAACAAAGTTTCAAAGGTGCTGGGTGTTGCATCGGGTCTGGATCATCAACTATACCGGCAAATTTAAATGCTTTGCTCAGTACGATGTCTGTTTTTATTTTCAGTTTAAGGATAACATTTATTTGGGTCAACTCCTTGTGATAGTACGTCGACTTTCTTTCTATCTCATCAGCCTTTAAGTTTTCGAAAGGACCGTTCATCCAGACGGCGTGATCTCTACGCCACTTGCATATAAGGCGGACAAGCGAATTGAACGGTAAAAGTATTTCCTTGATTTCACCAACTTTAGGGAACACCGTTTCCGGGAATTTAAATAGCTTCTCTTCTATATTTGTTTCTTGAATCTCCTCCTCAACTTGAACCACTTTCTTAACCAGGATATCTAAAAATTCAGTGTATTCTTTTACCCTGGTCACATCGTCCATGTCATTCAATATAATTAATTCCGGGACGATCTGGTCCACCTTCGCATTTAAGGCGATAACTTTTCTTTGCAATTCGTCTTCCAAAACGCTCTTCATCGATTCGCACAAGTTGTTACTTTGTGAGAAAATTTGATTCACAGTCCATAATTTGTTGACGATCTTCCTGTTGATTTCCATGTGATCTTCCATCAGAGTGGTGATGTGTAATAGCAAACTCAACATTTTTACACAGCGACGAATCTTTTCTTCCAATTCCTTGACCACGACTTTTGACGCGTAGGATAAATATTCGCACAATTCGAACAGCGGTTTCGTTTCGTTTGGGATATCCAAAGCCCTGGCCTCCAGGGTCTCGAACTGCAGATAAATGGACCTCGCGAAATTTCGATGTTGTGAGATAAGTTTCGTTAAAAGTAAGTTAGTTTTGTTCGATATATACTTTTGCAAATGTTCGCTCGCTTCAATTTGGCTCAAGGTGCTCACTTCGAAGTAGATTCTGTCGACAAGTGTTTTTGCTCGGGAAAAAAACTCATTTAAAGTTTCGACACGGGCGCAAAATACTTGAAATTCTTCCAGTCGTAGTTCCTGCAATAAATCGTCCGGTATGCCCGTAATTGTTGTCGCATCTATGCCGCTAAATTGTGCGTTTACAGATTCGCGATGCTCGCTGAGCGTTTGAAAAGTGCTTTCTAATGCGGACTGTAATCGCGCGTGCGAATCTCCCACAAACCATTCGGGCAGTTTTATTTTGATGTAACCTTCCATGTCGATTTTCATCCAATATTCCAGAGGAACTAAATCCTGAAACATATTCGTAATGTTGTCTATTATGGAATGAAAGGTTGAAAAAACTTCAGCCAAACTGGGATTTAGTGAAATTTCACTTTGTTTATAAACAAGGCTTAGTTTCATGCGCGGATAATTTTGTGCCATCTGCAAAGAATTTATTAAGTGATTTATAGTATCAGTCATTGCATTTAAAAGTAACTGTGATAATACAACAGTTGCGCAGCGCAATAATGATTTTAATTTCAACTTTTCCATACTTTTCAATTCAGTTATTCGGCACATGGACCTGATGACTTTTAAATAATATTTCTTTGTGATCCTTAGTCGGGTCCTCGTGATATCCTGTTTTATTTCGTTTGAGATTTCAATGATAGTTGACACGTCGGAGGTATTATAATCTTTGATGTCAAATAATAGGTTTGGCAAACTGGCAGATGATATTTTAATTATATTTCTGATTAATTTGTGAGATAAGAAATAATGTTTGGTAAATGCTTCACGGTTTTTAAGAAAATTGGTATTTTCTATTTTGACGTATTTCGTTGACGTCGCTCCATAGTCTTCTGAAAAGTCTGAGTCATTTTTTAAGAATGTTAAAGTGTGCTTTAAATTAAACTTACGCATTTCATCGAAATACATGTTCCTTATTTCTTGCAGTGTTTCCTTTATCAATATATTCTGCGTTTTGCGAGCGTTTTGAAGTAGCTTTACAATATTTTGTTCCCAGTCTGCGGGTAAAGTATGATTTGGAAGTTCATTTATTAATATTTCTCGAAATTTATTCTGGATTATGGTTTCTGGCATATCCGACTTTAAATTTGGCATTTTTTATATTGATCCTGTAAAGTTATTAATTTATAATAATATAAATTATTAAATTAATTATGAATTATTCTTATATATAACAAATTATTAATTTATATTTAAATTTACAATTTTTGTATTACTGAACAGACGCATATTAAAATGTTTATATACACAGTGAAAAAGAGGAGGTTGATTCTACTGGTTTCCACTTGAATTTTTACATTTAAATCTATCATGAAAAACTGATAATCGACTAATAATTTTTTTATTAACAATGTAAAAATTAAATGATTATAATAATTACTAAAAGATTTTAAACGTAACAATTAAATAATTAGAATTGTTTTTTTCAATTGTTTAACTTTGCAATTTCATTATTTAGTCGTGTATTTTGTCATTAAATGTAGCCTTTGAATGATTAAAATCTCTTTTTCAAAGTGATTGTTTTATAATCGTAATAATTTCTCTAATATAGAATTGTTTAATGCACGTTTAACATATAGAATTTAATTTGATTACCTTTAAGTATTAGGAGAATATTGTCGTAAAATATTTTAAATATTATGTATTAAAAGCACAATAATGTCACGTTTGTTTTATCAATACTTGTTATGGTAACGTGTATATTCACCGTCAGTGGTGTACAAACGGTGTAATACAAAATATTTAACTTGAAATCATAAAATTATAAATGAAAGATAAAATTGTACATAAAACTATACATTTATTGGTTAATTAAGTGATTTTTATGTAATATTTTTTAATGTTTTTAACCATTTTTTTATTGTAACATTTATAATAAGAGTTCAACAAGAAGGAAAATACATTGCTCATAACAAAGAGGTGCCAACTTGCGCGGAAAAAAATAGTTGGAGAGCACAACTAAAAAAATATTTTGTTTATATATATAATTCTAATGGCAGTTTTGAGACCAAATCGCCATTTTATTGACTTGTTTACTGGCAGTTTTGAGGACATTTGGTAGTTTTGAGGACTGTCCCCAAAGTCACATTGTGAAACAATGGCAGTTTTGAGGACACTTCCTAAAATTACGTTCCTGGGGCCCGGCAAAGTTAGTTTCGTTATTTTTTTAAAAA
>JABFPN010003047.1:0-19482 GCA_022817305.1 Leptoteleia sp. ZL-2020
GTTACGTCGTATTTGAAAACCATAAATAATTTTAGGTAATGAATAATATTCTCCCAATGCCATAGAATTAACCTATTTTGACCGATTTTTAATTTTTGTCGTTTAAACAATTATAAGTAAAAAGACACTGACTCCGTGCATATAGCGCTGACATTTCACCTTAATATGATTTTTTTATTAAAATTGAAAATACAGTACTGATTAAATTAAAGGTCTCTTCAGCTCAATCACGTACGGAATATTTTTGTTTTTTTTCCAGTTATAAAATGCATTTCCTTTTTTATGAATAAAATAATAAATAAATAGATAAATCTATTTATCATACAAAGAGAAATACACCCTAGTATATAAAATGTATATAGAATGTGCACTCTGAATAAAATAAGTGTACAGAGTACATTCGGTAAATATAATTCAGCTAGTTCTGGAGTAGGTTCCGGAACTACAGAACCTGACAGAACCGACCAAGGAAAAACGCTAAAAATGAGAAAACTAAAGCATAATGCATATATAATAAGTATTCTAAAAAAATGAAGATAATGTGAAGTTGAACGCAACCCTGAATGCAATCTTCACACGGTTGCGTTCAATTTCACGAACCAGCTCAACTTGTGAGCGTACGTAAATTTGGCACCACTGGTCGAAAGTATTATCCATTCGCATTCGTGTTGGATGGTGCGTCGTGTCGGATCAAGATATTTTTTTATAGTGTTCGCTCCGGGTACCGGGTTCGTTTTGTGGTCGTTTTTTTTTTTTTTTATTTACGAACCGTTATCATAGTTTTTGAGTTCGCGTACGTGAATTCGTCGAGTGCAAAGAAATTTCTTTTTTAAAGATGGCCGCGTCCTGTATTGAGAGCATTTCGCCGTTCCCATACGATATCCATGTTTTTTCGAGACATCTTGGAGTTTATTAAACAATTAGGTATATAAAATAATTTCAAAATAAAAATCAATTATCATAAGTTTGTTATTTTTAACAGTTACGTTTAACCATTTTAAGACGTGGAAATTTATTTAATTTTCTTTTTATGCTACTTTTCATATTTCACATAAACTAAGAATTACTAAATATTTACTACTATTATTAATTTACTACAGTTTTTGTAACGATTACAGCAATTTTGTACTGTTCGTTCAGTTAGTTTGAATATTTGTCTTTTGGTCATGAAAATTTCGTTTGAGCAAGAAACGGTCTATGACCGTGACTTTAGGCTGTAACGCCGCCATCTTGTCCGTTGGCGTTGTTTCGCCAAACGGTGTTCGCGCGCGCTGTATGTCGTTTCGTGTTCGTTGCGGGTCGTTTCTTTTTACTCGATGTTGTTCGGATCACAGTAAAAAAATGAGTAAACATTAAGAAGAATGGATTAATTTATTATATAAATTTCCTTGTAGAAATGGCCGCCTCGCGTACTGCGATCGTTTCGCTGCAAAGACAAAATTTTCATACATTTTCACGGAATCTGGTCGTGTTCTGCGACAATAATATTTGGATGGTTCAAATAAACAACCCAGTGATGAATTCGGTAACAAAACATTTTACATACAATTTGTAAGTTTTTTGTATTAAAATGTATTGCTTTTGTTATAGAGATATGCATATTAAGATTACCTATATATTAGTAAACAACTTTTGACCTCAACAATTTTACTTCATTTTATTTGTTTTATTTTACAGTTTTGATATTTAATTATAAAGAAGGCAGTAGAAAAGTAATTAAAGTTTCATTTTAAATTGAAGTTTTAATACATTTTTTATTTTAAATTCTCATTATTTATTCATTTTCATTTTTTAGTGTTAAATTTTTGCAAATAATGTAACAGTTTTCGTATTTAATTTGTACTTTCAAACTAAATTGAACAGAAGGGTAATAACATTAATTGCATTTGTTGAAAGTTAAACAAATATAGGAAATAGGAGGTAAAGAATAGCACAAGGTTTCTTTATTTCCTTTATTATTCTAATTCACCATGTTGATTTAACATTGAACTTATATACTTATTATATTTTAACCTTGCTATCAACAATCTTGTTTTATTGCACTTTTAATATAAAAATCTTATATTGTTGAAGAAAGATTATTTATTACATTACATATTTTTTCTGATAAATAATTATAATTGGAATTTAGCGATACAATTTTCTATATTTAATTTATTTTGTTCTTAAAATCTATATTTAGTATATTATTTGTTTTGTAAAAAAATGATTGTTGTCTTATTAATATCATAATATTACATTATTATTGCAGTTTTTACTTTGTAAATCTTGGCACAATTTTATTTGGCATCTCAATTTTAGATGGTTTGGCACGAAATTGAAGTTGACCACTATTTTAATCTTGCTTAACGTTGTAGAATCACTTCTATAATGATTTATTTATAAAATTTGAATTACATGAGAATGCTTACATTTTGTAGAATACATATAATGTAAAATAAAATGACTAATAAATTTGTGCCAATTCGTGACGTATTGTTAAAACTTTTACAGGTAATTGAAAATAATTTATATCGTAGTTAATGTTTTTTTTTGATTTTTCACAAATAAGATGTATTTGTACTTGAAATATTTATCAATAATTTCCAAACTGAGGTAAATATTTTGTTATTGGTTTTAGAGTGTTTACAAAATTTTTATGTATATATAGACACATGAACCTTGAAGTGCTCTGGAATATATTTAACAAAAACATTGTTTTTAAAATATATAAAGAGAATTTCAATTAAATAATTTCATATATTTTTTTAAATTACATTATTAGTATTTATAAAAGTTCCAATATTACAAGTACTATTAATGATTTGAATTGTCGTTTTCTTTTATAAATTTAGGATTCTAATGTGTGAATTGAATAAATTATATTTCAAGATTGAATGGAACATTACTTTTTAGGGAAAACAAATACAGTTTTGACACATAAAAAGAAGAATACATCTGAAAAAAGCTTTTCTGTTTTAATCAAAACAAATTCCTTTCAGAAGTTATTTTAACGGAATTTTACGTTCGCCCAAATGGATATTATTTCAATGAAGTGATCATTTTTAAGAGTGCGGAACATAAACAATAATCGCGCGTAGTTATCGAACGAAGCCCATTCATATTTGTAGCATCGGGGCAAATTAATAAAAACGCGCGGGCAGTAATCGGTGGACGGTTCCTTCCTACCCGGTAAAAGTATTCCTGTGTACTTTTATTGTAACAATTTTCGCCTCGGACAACTAGACACGTACCGCCTATTACAGTTAATAATCCCCTTAATAGAGATATCGCATAATACCCCGAAATGAACGGATCGCGAAAAACATACAAGGAACGGCCGGGCCCCCGCCATTGCCATCACTCGTGGCGGCGGCCAAAAATCACGCTCGCCGAAAAAGCTCCTCGTGGCACGTAAATTCATATGTCGGTGGATAAAAATGATTACTCGCGCTGGCTCGTGTGTTTTTTCGCGCTCCCGCGTTCCCGTGTGTGTGTGCGTGCGTGGCCGGCTCGGCCGTTAGTGCGATGTTTTGTAATTTAAATTAATTGAAAAATATGCAGTGTGTGTTGTCCGATCACACTCCGCGCTCGCCCACGTAACGGCCTCTGTCTACGTGCCGGAAACAAAACGTTTCGGCTTGGACCAATCATTCGCGCCATCCGGCAATAACTTATTGGTTTTTCGCGTATGATTTGATTCATTATCATTCCGTTATTTATATTTGTTCGACAAATTGGGCGCCGCCGCGCGAGGGGGAGAGCAAAAAAAAAAGGAGTCATATAAACGAAACGCGGAAAAACATTAAAAGCGAGATTACAAAATACATACAAATTGAGCCGCGCGGCTACATTTTTGACCCGCGCGTTGGAGAGGGGAGTGGGGGGGGGGGGGGGGGGGCGTACGCGGGATCAGTTAATGTATAAATATTCATAATATCGAGCCCGCGGAAAATATTTCGGCGAGGCGCGCTCGTTTTGCGCTTGCTTAACCAATTTTGTTTTATGAAATAAATTTGTATATGTTGCATTTTTCGACCGGCCCGCCCGCGCGACGTTATTATTTTTAATGCCCGCGACGAATAATGGCTGATTTGGTTTTTTGAATTATTTCACGATTCCGCTTTAATTATTCCCACCGGCTTTTGCTTGCGCTATCGGCGCGCAGGCCATTTTTATGTATTGTCAGAATTAGCAACGTTGATTTTCGCGCGTAACGCCGTAAGCTCCCGCGCCTGCCTTATTTTGAAATTCTATTTCGGAGACCGCGCGCGCGTTACGCGAATAACTTTTTGTCGAATGTTTAATTTCAAAACTGTAATTCGTTTAATTTCGGCTCCGATCATTTGCATTTCGTTTTTGCTGCCTTTTATTCCCCGTTCTTTCGCTCTATTTTTTCTCTTTCGCTTTTTTTTTATATATCGAAACTGCATTCAATATTTTTAACTCTATCGTTGCAATTTAATCATCTTTATTCCGTCATTTTGTAATGCTTATTTTCGTTCGCCATTCAATTTTAATTAATTTCATCGGTTTTCCTTTCGTATAATTATGTTGAAAACTGTAATTAGACTTTTTTCTTTAATGTTTTATTTGGCTTTATTATTTAATAAATTTATCGTTTACTTTTCACATTTGTTTCGTTTTGTTGCTTTAAATAAATTGCAGTGGCTCGGTTATTTTTGCTTTATTCATTTTTTACCGAAATAATTTTCCTCCGGAAACTATGAGAAAATTTAAATGGTAAAGGTCGAGTATAAAATTAGATTCTTGGTAATAATAATAGTGCGTTATATTGTTAACTACCTTGGAGTTAACTGTGGCCACTTTCTTTGATATTTAGGATGGAAGAAAATAACACCTCATAAAACATGGCAAGCACGAAAGAGGAATATATCATGTCAACTAAACAGTCTAAATAAACTGAGGATCGTGATTTCTATCAGTTTATGTCGGATTCTTAAATTTTATGTGGAAATGGTAACATATAAAAATTTTCAAGCAGGTAATAAAATTTGAAATGTAAATATATGCACAATTATGGAGTTATCTTCAAAGCATCACGTCATCTGATGCAAATGTTGTTAAAACTCACGACATACCGAGTGACAGCGCAGTTGTGCATTATTTTATTCGTTTCGGGCTCATTTAACCATTTTGTCATATATATACATTAATTAGTACTTTAATTACGGGCGATAATTTATTTTAATGTGCACGTTGGTTTCGTTATTTAGAAATATACATTTTGTAGATAATTAGGAACAATGTAAATTTTGTATAATATGCATCACCTTGTTATATAAAATAATAATATATAATAATAATATGTATGTGAAATGTATGTTTCGAGGACCTAAAAAAAGATATGCGTAGCATATTTTGAGGACTGCCATTTCGAGGGCGTCTTCAAAATAGTTACATATAAAACAGTCATTTTAAAGACCTTCTCAATCAATACGGTTTTGGTCCCTGTATTGTTAGTTTCGTTAGATTTTTAAAAAATAAATTTATTTCAAATTTTCCACCAATAATATATCAAAAATTACTACATAATATATATTTCAAGAGTGATCTTTTGGATGAAATTGATGGTGAACCACAAAAAATATTGTTCATGAGTCTATACATGTTTATAATTGTGTTACTCTAATAGCAAGAAATATTTAAAAGAAAGCAAATTTTATAATATATCATTAAATTCACTTTCCAGCATTAGATTGCTTCATATCTAGGGAATTTTTCCTTGTAAGTCTAGAAATCATTCAATATCTCATATAGTGAAATAATCTTAATATTTGTTTCCCTAAAATAATAGGAAAATGTATATAAATCAGCTCGATAAGGTACGTTTTCTATATACTTCTAGTAATGCTTCGAAAGAAACTGTTCTCAGTGTACCTAAACCATTTCCAGTCGCCTGCATTAACATAAATTAAGTGAATTGGATATGTGGCTGAGGTTCGGGAAGTCTTTTCCAACTCCGTGTTTAAATGATTTTTTTTGCGCTGTTAATTTTGTTACGTCTGCCTTTGTCCAAGAACTGGCGAAGTTTATTGTTTTCTCGGGAGTCCAGGAGTGTACGCGGACCTCGCGCAATTTGTCGACTGGATTCGAATTTCTGAAAGGGGCCCATTGTTGGCCGCGCGTCCCCGTTGCCGATAATGGCCCCCATTCACGGGGCCATGACTGGACGGTTGTGTGCACTCCGGATGACTCCCTCCGCGCCACGTCGACTTCTTCTCGACCGTTTCGCGCGCTCAAGTTGACGTTTCCTCTTGCTTCAAGCCTTTGTACACACGCCAAGTGGGCGTAACATTTGCTTGTCAATGCTCCTTTTCATTCCTGACTCGCTTTGTGGCGTTATTTCGTTTTTACCACCCATTTGTCCGAATTTGAACATTTTATTTGCAAACGATCCATCGAATCGCTCCAAATTCCTCGGCACTTCTCGGGAGTTACTAATTGTCCTTTTTTTTTTTCGGGGGGGGGGGAACTACGGGCCAACAAAATATGAAGTCAGGAAAATCGCGGGCGCTTTTATTTTCAACGCGCAAGGAATTGCTCGAGCGCGGAAACTACGGTGATTTTAATCATTTGTAAAATTGCCCGAGAGTTAATTATGACTTTAAGTTTTATAGTTGAAACCTGAAGCGAACAATTGCATCACTTTTGATATTAACAAATTCTAAGTTAACGATGGCCCGAGTTTAATATAACTAAGTTTCTTAATAAATCTGAGTTATAATTTATGTTGTAAATAATTTTGCTTGAATAATTTAGTTAATTATATTCAATTAGCTTTACTCTTTCTTTTTTTTATTTTTTGTGAACTGAGCAGTAATTATAAGGGCTTAATAAAATTTTATTTCAAACTTTATTTTAGAATAAATAGTAGTAAAGTGCTGTAATGTTTGTCATTGATAACCACAGGTTTTGCCGCGGTTAAACCGAGCAAAATAAGATATAAAAATTTACTGTTTAAAGGAAGCGATTATGTCGCGATGCTCGTCTTTATTTATTATTTTATGATTATCTCCGCGTGTTAGTCGTGAATCGTAAATATCGCAGGGAAAGATTGTTGAAGAAATTATGGATGTGAAGATCACTGAGTGATAATTATTATGTATGTCTTTGAGTAATTTAAAGTGAAATTTTCTGCCAAAGTTGTTGAATTTAAATATCCCACGTGTTAAAATTATTGCCAAATTGTTGGTAATATTTATGGGACGAAAATATTAATTTATATGTGGTTGTATTTGGCCTACAATGACAGAATAAATGTCATTTACCCCGTCGATTATTTCATCAATTGAACTCGAATTAAATGTTCTTGCGAAAAAAAAAATATTCTCTTTAAACAATGCCATAAATTAGGCTTGACTTAATTAAGCAACTGTGAGCGGTTCTTTTTGAACAATTCCAATTTTTTCTCCCGGAACATTATCTGTTTTTTGGTTAAAACATTCCGGCGCATTATTGAAATAAACATGACTCTCTCTAAACCTATTGTGGTTCGAATTTAAATATTTCCCGCGGCAAGAGGAGCCCCAAGCGTAAATCAATGGTACAAACAAATGAAAAAAGAAAAAAAAAAAATAAAGAAAAAAGTAATTCATCGCGGACGTAGTTAACCAATTCTACATAAATGTTCGAAAATCAATTCGTTTTATCATACAAAATCAGCGCCGGTCCATTCGCTTCATACGAGCTCTCACTTTTTCGAAATGTCAGCGTGAAAAGTTTGAAGTGATCCCTCGCAAAAAAAGAAAAAAAGAGAAAAACGTCACTCGTGACCCGCGCGGGAAATGTTTTTAACGGCATTATTAGCGTGCCGCTTAATCGACGGCGTGCGCGCGCCATCTATTTACATTATCCGGCGATACAAGCGCGCTAAAAGAGTGATCGGGCATTAATGAATGGGAACCGATGTTGCACGCGCGGCGTATTTATTATGGCGTTTGCATCGGTTTACTTATCGGTCATTAACGTTGCGCCATAGTTTATTAGATGTAATGGAAATTAATTTATGTAAATAACTCGCACGTAGCTCGGCTTTTACGTTAATTTCGCATCTTTTGCGTTGAAAATCAATGCCCGTAGCTTTACGGAAACGTGGTCGCTGTTATTTGTAATGTATTATGAATGATGCGCGCAAACAAGCTATAATTCGGCGGGGTAATAATTCTAAATTAGTACGATTGCTGTTTATACACTGATTTGAACGGTATCCAGAATGAAACGACAAATGTAGTTACTTATTATTATTTATCGGTGTCCATTATTTGCTATAACGTGTATTATTTGGTTAACGCCGCGTTTGTTGCGTCTATTAATATGAATTGGCGGGGGGCTTGTTATTGAAATGGTCGAGCGGTCCGGTAGAGGGCAGCACGGATGTAAACTAGTAAGCGTGCGCTAATTGTTTGACACGTTTAATTAGCTTCATTTTTCGAGGGAAATATAAAATTATTCCCCGGACGGAGCCGTCCGCTTCGCGGGCTCGGATCAACTAATTAAACTTTCATAAACACGTTTGGGGGAGGGGCGGGGGGGGGGGAGAAAAAAATTCAATTTGCCCATTATTCTCTTTCGCATGTCGCAAAATTAGTTAAAAGGTAAACTCGCATTAATAATTCGCCGGCGTATCATAATCCGACAACGTTTTAAGCGCCATTTCAAGTACAATTTCATTAGCATCGATTCAAACGCGAAAGGATTAAAGGCGCTACGCAAAAACGCGATTGTAGCTCAAAGACGGGAGGGGGGGGGGAATTAATGGCATTTGCTTATGTTTGTTTTATGCCTCCATTTTTGTTACCGACCGTTCGGGTGACTTCGCCTTCCTTTTGCCAATTTAACAGTCCTTCGCATACGTTTCCAAGATTATTTGCACTTTATTCATTTATGATAATAAAGTTCGTATCGGGGGTATTCATTAGCTAATCTTGGATTTACAATCTGAACGTGATTACGTTAATTCGAAGATTATTATAAAATCATGCCTAATGTGATACACCAAATTAAGAACCAGACTTGGCACTTTTCAGTTTCTTACGCGAAGGGAAGAAATTTATGCGAAACTTTTGTGGATTACAGTAATTCAAACATTCCTCTGTATTTGCATTAAAATCTTGAGATAAGTATTTTTATTACATTCAGTTTTACCCAAATTGATTGCATCAAATCAGCTGTTATGGGGGAAATATTTTCTTCTGGACGACTACACTGAGAGAAAAGAATATCAGTGTTGAATGAAAAGTTTACTGGTTTGGCATTATACTTGCAGAGCATCATTATATGATAAGAAACGTAAATTATATGATTTTTCATTTTCTTAATGTGAAATTAAAAATAAAAGATCCTATCTTGTTTCATTTTTTATGTATGTTTTGTGTATGGTTCATACATTAAAGAACCATATACTGTTTTATAACGATATAAGTTAGCGCCACCTAATAGACAAGAACATAAAATAAAACATGTCAAAAATTAGAATTCAGTTTACTAAAATTTTAACAATTTTAATATTCTTTTTTACTCCGCGTACCGCCGTACCCTCATTTCATCATTTTAATATGATCAATCTGCCAACCTTGAACAATCCTCAAATAGAAGAACACGTCGGACAAAAGTGGAAAAACAAAGAAAGCGGGGCTTCTTTTTGCTGGAAAAAAAGGGAACAAGTTTAGCATCAGTTAAACGGCCTTACTGGTCCGCAAAATTTCTTTTCTGGACTTGTATTCTTCGGTAAAGAATTCTCTATTTATACCCAGTCGACGTAGCTCCGTCGACTCGATATCTCGTCGAGATCGAGGCTGCACGTAGACACTTGGCAAAAGTCTCGTTGGTGTTTCGGCCGAGGAATTTCGCGTCCGGTTCTTCCCGCGTCGTACAGGACGAAGCGCTTTAATCATTCACGAGGATCTGTCGGCGACCGTGCCTTTAAACGGGCCGACTGAAATTCATCCGGACGTTCAGCGTCCGAAATTTAAATCCTCTCAAATATTGAGAGCGCATCGCCAAATGCGCGCCTACTGTCCTCTCCCGTGTCTCCCCCCCCCATCTCGCCCCCTCTGCCCCTGTCCCTTCGACTGTTGGCTCGTTTGCTTTCCTTCCGTCCACGTCTACGCGCTGAATTATACACACGCCTTTGCCGGCGTACAATTATGCATGAAATTGAGAATGTCCCCCCCCCCCCTCTACCGAAATTTTTTTTGCAATCACCGCGCGGGACGCTAATTTTATGCCCCGGCTGATTAATGAAAAGAAATGAATTGTTGGCCGAGCTTTAAACTGCGATGCCGTACGACCGAGCTGTCGTTTTCCTTTTAATTCGCCAACAAGCGTTTTATGCCCATGGTAAAATTTTATATAACCGGTATATAGGTCTGCATATATGGTTTCAAGAGCATATATGCTTGTATTCATGGTTTCTGAGGCTTATATGACTGCATATATAGTTTCAGCAGCTTATATGTCTACGCATATGATTTCAGCAGCATATATGCCTACATGTATGGTTTTAGAAGCATATATGTTTGCCTATATGGTTTCAGAAGCATATATGCTTGCCTATATGGTTCCAGAAGTATATATGCTTGCATATATGGTTTCAGCAGCATATATAAGTTTCTGAAACATATATGGCAACCTATATTAATTTTTTTCCATGGGTCAATTTAATTTCCCTCCATTTGTCGAAGAAAGATGCACCACAACGACAACACTTTCAGGTACTTTTGTCCCCTGAAAATTGCTCCCGTCTAAGGCGATCCTTTTCATTTACGCCGGCATGTTTCATCTGTTGTTATTGTAAGTGGCCCCTGTCAAAGACATCTCGTATACACGGCCGAAGACAGCTACGCGTCCGTTATGAGGTTCATAACGTGGCTAGATTGCGATGCCGTGCGGATGCCCGAGCAATAACTTGGCCAGACTGTAATTATTTTAATTAATTAGGAAACGTGGCTTGGTGGAAGTCCGATCTTGTGACGCGCGACCCTGCATCCCCCGGCTCTGCTGTGTATCATACAATCCTATAGATCCGTTGCGAGTATGTGTGCGTGTTTCGTGGGTGTGTGTGCGTGTGTGTGTGTGCGTGTGTGTGTGTGTGTGTGTGCGTGTGCGTCGTGGAAACGTATACGAGAATGTCTGTCGCAAAGACGAGTGCCGCGGTGTACAAATAATCTTGCCTTAATATTTAAACAAATATTCGCTTTCGCATTACCGACTGCCGTGATTACATTGGAGTAATCAAAATAATACAGTTGGATGTGAATTTAGAGTTTACGGGGATGATGAAATCAAATCGAAAACGTTCCTGAATGTATTGTTGTGTATGGTAAGGAAGGATCTGTTGAAAATTAGTGACTTGTTGGTAAAGTGTCAGTGTATTAAAAGGAGAATTATAAAATTACTGTTGTGAGTTATAAGAAGGTACACTAAGAGCAATTTCTTACAAGGAATTAAGATTTTTGTTTTTAAGTTAGGTGAAAGGTCGACTGTAACGTGTCAGAAATTGATAATATTTCTTAATAAGGTAAATTTGGTTTTTCCTTTTAATTTTATGAAATTTAAAGGAATTGTATTAGTTAGAAGTTGAGGTATTTTTATTTTAATTTGCATCTAATTATATGCAAAGTGTAGAACACTTGTTTAATGTAAATATTTTTGCAAATAACTCAAAAACGAAATGTCAGATTCAGTTTGTAATTAATTACAAACATTTTATATAAATATGTTATTTTTTTAAGAAGTAATTAAAAGGGTACATTGTATTATAGTTATATAACTAGTAATTTTTGTTATTAAAACTTGAATCATGTATTAAGAATTGTACTTTACATTTGCACTGTTCACTTAACATGGTATAAGTTAATTTATGTTACTATGTTTTTTTCCCTCAGTGAAACATTTACATTCACTGCATAGATGGTGGAGTTCTATAAATCAAATTTTTCATTTTCTTCTGTTTTGGCTTGATTAAGGATTTTAGTGCTTCTTCTATGCAGATGGACATATTACCATATTTCTATAAAGTAATTTAGAAATAAAACTTCATTGGGAACTCAAATAAAAACCGTATAAAAACTTGAGTTACGTTATAAAATTGTGTTAAAAATAAAACTTTTTTAACATTACGTATTCGAATGATTTATTCCTATCAGCGCAAACAGATTAAATAATGAAAAACAGAAATTGTAATGCAGTTGAAGGCAAAACTGACGGTACAGAATTTAATAATTAAATTATTAGAATTTCAAAAATACGTCATAATATTTGCACACTTTGAATTTAAAATTCTTTCTATCAAATTAAAACACATTACACGTTAAAATCGTAATATATTTAACGTCCGTTTAAATCATAATTTTGCTGCGATATTCGCGATTTATATTAAAAGCAATTTTTTTTGTATACGCGCTGCAATAATTTACTCGGAAATGGATATTTAAAATACATTTTCCGAAGGGATACTTATCAAACTTTCGTAATTGAACATTATTCAAGACCTATTCCATCAATTCATTATTAATTCACTTATATTTTTTCTCCCCCGGTAATAACGTTACGCGATTTAATCAATAAATCAAATTAATAATTTACCCGGCGTTTCTTTCCATTGACAGTTAAACCGTATTATCATTAATATGGTATTACTTATTAAATGGAATTGTTGCCTTTTATTTTGTGTCACTAAGCGAGGTCAAAGTTTGTTCATTATATTTGTCATATATTTTAAAAGTGATATGATAATTATATGAGCTTTTGTCATAGAGTGTAGTAAAAATAGTCTTATGGGTAAAAAATGAAGGAGTTAAATTTTTCATTAAATAAAGAACTATAACCCTTGATGATAATTTATGAATATACTTGTGATAAAATATGAAAGAAATATTGAAATAAAATATTTATTCCTGCTTTGATTTATTGAAATAAATATTTTTATTCCGAATTTTTCCATATTTTACCATAAAGTTACTAAACAAATTTTCGATTCCTACTTATTATGGGAAAATTAACTCATTCTTTTTCCTTCTTTAACCTGTTCTATTAAGTTTATCCCCACCTTGAAATGCATTGCAATAACTTTAGCTTAACTTTTTTCTCAATACATGTATTAAAATATAAGGAGCGGAAAATTATTATTATTATTATTTTTTAATTAAAAAGGCGATTCAGAACAAATTCTTTTCTATGAAAAACAATGACATTTTTTTATGACAGCGAACCAAAGAAAAACTTATCTCAAAGAAGACAACTGTAGTATTTCGAATCGAGGGAGATGAGAAAGAATGGGAGGGGGAGGGAGGGAGGGGGTGAGTCAGCTCGAAGGTATTCCAACAAGAGCAAAATCCACGGTACATTATACATTGCTGCTGGTACTGTAACGTCTTAAATGACCCCATTGGCGAAGAATGATACACATTGTATCATCACGCAGATCCATTTCATGGTCCGGGCGTACGCGGCATTGTTCAAAATCGCGTGTAATTCAAAACCACCGGTTCTGGTAATTGAATCAACATTTGTAAAGGATTTTTAACCTCTTTTCACGAGTGTTATCGCGCGTAACAAGACTCCTATTGGCGTCGGTCCGTTGTAACAATTTATCAGAAATGCTTCTGTAATGCCATTGCTGCGAGCAACAGTATGTAAAGGTTGATTATGTTTAAAATTTTATTCCTAATTGAAAAGTTCGGTAAAGTTCAGTTTGCTTGAGTTATATGTATATTTACACGCAGAAAATAGATGGAACAAAAATGACTATACCATATATTATATTTTCTAATATATATACAAATTCCTAGTAATAATGAATTATATATGGTCCATACCTGTTTTAACAATTTCATGTAAGGAAATAAAAAATTTGTCTATGCTTTCCTTAATCCATGTATGACCATAAATGGTTGATATATGGCAATAATTGATATAATATTAAACCATATATGAATTTAGCAGTTTCCTTGTTTGAAAATCAATTATTGCCATATATCGACCACATGTGGCCATATATAGATTAAGAAAAGACATATATGTCTATATACGAATTTTTTATTTCCTTATATGAAACTTTGAGAACATATATGGACCATATGTGGACCATATATGTTTCATTTTTACTTGGGAATAATTAACAATTAATATACCACATATTAACGTATACTAGAATTACATAAATCACCATTACTTGGCAAATATCAAAGTATTGGTAAACGTCCTTCAATTTTTAATTGCGTGGCAAATAATTTGCGACAACGCGCTGTTACACGTTATAGTAATATTTGTTGCAACCTTTTTTTTTCCTGAGCATATACCAAATTGATCGTGAAATTCAATTTTCCATTCTGTCAAGTTCCGCCGAATTAATCAAAGGAAAATTATTAACAAATCCCGAGACATTTTGCGCGAATAATGTTTTATTGAACGTTTGTCCAGCAAAAATGCCCGTATTGTTTTCGCGATAATATTCCGAAAGCGCGGCAATTCCCGGCGGGCGCAGATTTTCTCATCGGTGCCGTCGTTAATTTCTTTTTCGTTGAAATTAATTACGGCCAAAAGAGTCTGAGCGATGTATAAAACTAAAAACCAATTAATTGTGCCTTTTATCAGCGGGGCCGGGCCGAATCAAAATAGTTACTGCAAAATGAACAATTAGTTACCGTCGAGGAGTTTTAAGTAACCAACTTAATCCTCCCTAATCTTAATGAAAAATCTCATATTTTAATCATAGTTTTAATTACGAATACGGGGTGTGGGGCCACCCATCCTCCCCCCCCCCCCCAAGATTCGTGGAATAACATCAGTGAGTAATTTGGAATACCGTGACCTAAACCGCGCGAAGCCAACTGGTCAGGGCGGGCGAATTCATTTCGCCGGGCGTCGACAAGTACACTTGACGCGTAGCACTTTTGTTCCTTTGGTAAAAAAAAGAAGAAAAAAAAGTGTTCCCGGGTCAGGTTATATCGGTTGTTTAATACCCGGTGGTGGTATGACGCGAACGTTATTAGCATCAACCATCTACTCTCTGACTCGCGTTCTACCCCCCCTTCCCCCTCCCAACTTCCCTCCCCTCCTCCCCCTCTTCCCTTCTCTCTTTCTCTTTCACTTTCACGGTCCTAAATTTAATTAAATTTCACGGTTTTTCGCGATTAAGGAACCACGTCGGCGCCGGAGACGGCAGTGTTGTGAAATTAGTTTTGTCGGGCTAATGAATTTCGTTAATTATGCCGCGCGCTTCCGGATCAGAGGGACGTTTCGATTACGCGATCCTCGATCGGCTTGCGATTACCCCCGTATTTGTTCATTACACGAGGGGGGGGGGAGGGACCAAGCGATAATCGACCGGACCATTCCCCGCGAGCGCTTTGCCCGCGGTGAAAATGAAATTTTACTTAGAGCCAGCCGGATCGGTTGCTCGGATTGTTATAGTTTTTAATTGGAATGCCGCCGCGATCGGGGATGCTTGGCAATCGAGTGGATTGACTTTTTGGCGACGCGCGGGAAACAATTATGCGCGCGTTTCATGAATTGGCGACGGTTTCAGGAACATTTTTGGCCTCGTTCGCTGAGAGAAAACATGATAGTTGCTGCAACTAACAAAAAACAGTTCATTAGAAAATAATTGTATTAACCGTAAAAACTAGTTGCAAATACCGGAAAACTAGTCATCACAACTTTAAAGAACAGTTGGATCGCAAATTGACTAACCTTGCTAGTTACTACGACTATTTTTTCTCTCAGTGTTGCTTGGTTATTTTTATGTCGGGTTGTTACGCTGAGGATAAAGTTGCAGTTAAAGTTGCCATAAGTTTTGGCATTGGAAGGATAGTATTTATATTGTCTGCTAATTTGCCATACCATTGTAGTAAAATTTTGGGTATGATATAGTAAAAGTTTGTATTCGGTATGGTAATTAGTACCATAAATCGTGGCAACTTTACAAGAACATATAAAAAATTTTATTGTACCATTTAAAAATATATTTTATATAATATTATACATATATATAGTAATTATATAAACATTACAGATGATATCCCTTCAACCTCAGAAGGTATAGTAATTTTTATTACAACTTTTTTTTCATTTTAGTGAGAACGATAATAACAAGCTTATTCGATTTCAAGTGAACGTTTATTATTACGGAAAATTTGAAATCATAAATATTCAAAAAAAAAAAAAAATGGACGTTTAACATAGCCTAAAGTAATTTTGAATTAATTTTTTTTTCTGTTACAGTGTTCGTGTGGGCAACACAACGCATCGCATCGGACTGGTAAGTTTAATGATATTGGCTTTTTGGATTCAATTTCAAACAATGTTTTTGTTTTAATGTAATACATGTTTTCACTGTGATGTATCATGTTGCACGGGTTAACTGTTAAATGTAAATTATATAGCAATTGCAAGTAAGGTTAATTATTATAATTAATTAATCGTAATTATTATACGGAGAAAAACAGTTTGAGTACAAATTATTATATTGGGGACAAATGACATCTTGACGTACCTAACACTGTTTGAAAGTACAGTTTAAAATTGCTCGCAAGATAAACATTGAGTTATTAAAAGCTTCTGGAAAAATAAGTTCAATTTATTGTGTAATATTTTATGTAATATTTATACACTTTAAAGTCAGTGGAATGTATTTTTGATTTACGTCAATTAAGTTAAGGTTAATCTGTGAACCATATTAATCAATGACAGTGGTAACTATAGTTACTTATAAACCAGCCAGCAATATTAGGTAAGGTAGGTGTGTACACTAAGTAGGTCAGTTTTCATGAAAATAAACAATATTATATATTTGATATTGATTGAATTGGTCCTTTTACTTGACAATTAAACGCCATGTAATAATAACGGTTATCACGATATAAGTCAGAAAATTATTATTCGAACGTTAATTCCTTCAAAGTGTATTTTGAGAGCAAAGTCCATTTCAAGGTTTTCCCGTTACTCAATACAATGAGTTTTATTCCCGTAAATTAGTGTGTATTGCCACGTTATAACCACATGCACAAAGTATAAGTCACACTTTCGTCTTAGTGCTGATTAGTTGGTAGCGCTAAGGTTTCGGCTTCCCTTAGGAGAAGCCTCCTGAATTCCACGTAACCCTCCAACCACCACGGGACATAAAGGCCATGATCCGCCCGTCGTACAACCCACGAATCACATAATGCCTTTGATGGGAACATTCCTTAATTATTTTATATCCGTTTTCGCGAAATAAACCGTTTGCAATGACTCCCAAGGAATAATGAATAACTTTTGTTCGGGAACAAAGTTGGCATCGAGTACGTTTACATGCAACCAGCGGGACGCAATTTGATGATTCATATTTAGTAATTATTAATTATTGTCCAAGTTCTCGCGTAAAGTCTTCCGATGTAATCGTCAACTTTTTGAGATGGGCTTCGTGATTAGTCGCGTGGATGGAATCTGATAACTTTTGCTTGAATTATAGCCTCTTCATTAAATTGATACCATTATTGTGTTGTGAGTAATTTGGGGGGAAAACTTAGACACTATAATGGATATTGAAATAGGTATATGGGGTGAAACTTATGTTTTTATTATGAGAGAAAATTATTGACTCTTTAAAAGAATTTAAAGTATTTTGAGGTTCGTTCTCCTTTTGCATGCTAGGTTACTGTGTATGATTTTCTGTGCCAGGTCTTTGGCATTGGAAGAATTTAATATTTCAAATGGTTTATTGATGAAATTCTTAGGTAAGAATCCTTTTCTCGATTCCTAATTAGGAGCCCCAATTAAGTTACGTGAGATAAATTTCCAATTTGAATTCCTGATTGGGTTTCCCAAATTGGGTTCCCAATTAAGATTATAAATAGATAGCCTGATTAGGATTTCTGACTAGGATTTGCGAATAAGATTTCTAATTAAGGCATTTTCAAAGAAAAGCAAACAATCGATAGGATTTAAATTAAAAGGAATCCTTTTAAGTTCGGGGTGGTAATGAATTATATAGTTTTGAATATTTATTGTTAGAATAATAATACATTTATCTTGGGTATAATGAATTTGTATGAAAATGGTTTCTAAACAAATTAGAATTTTTAAATTTATGAGTTTAAATGGAAATACAAATCTTGATATGGAATTTCTGTCTTCCACTTTAAATTGTCAATTTATATTATAGAATTAATTTCAAGTGATAAATTTCACCATTATTTATTTCAATTATGTTCAGTTTATTGGAAAGTAATTAAACAATCAACATAATAACTACACGAAGTGTCTTATGTTGGAATATTTAATTTTATCGGAATAATACTAATGTTAAAGACTCAAAGAAAGACGTCTTGAAATATTTAACATATTTTTCTTCTTCTGTACATATATTTATTCATTAATTTCTTTGCCAAGAATAAGTACATTAATATTTATTACATCTTCCAATCCTTAATGAAATGTTTGAGTTCTCAGTCCAACGTAACTCAGCTAATCTAACCGCAAAGCCCTTTCTCTCATCATCCCATTTTCATCATTATCATAATGATGAATAAAATCTTTCATAATCTTTCATCATCGATCAATCAAACGATCAATTATCGTAATCATCTCTTCCCGCAAGCATCATTACCTTCGTCACCTTTAATTATTACTAATAACCTTCATCATCATCATCCTTCTTCGTCAACCTAATTACTGCAATTTTCATTTAATTCTGCAAAACCATATTTTTCAGTCCCATTGATTAACTGCTCCTGAATTAATTCCAAAACTAACAATTAGTCGAGGAGGAAGCCCCAAGTGCTTTACGCTTCACGGATTGCCTCAGCTGGCTATTAGAAACGAGAAAAAAATGAAATTATCGACACGTGCGCTAAACAAAAACCTAAAAAAAGGTTGACACCACCGCCTTTCTCAACTTTGCTCGTCTTCATACTTCCCATCCTTGATAAGAAAATGTCGAAAATCAATTTAATTTCCCTCGCGGGTCACTCGAAGATCCGTCATCGACATTATACTCATTTTTGTCATCATCCCGAGCGATTCAAAGGCCCTTTCCAATATTTGCCCCGGTGTAATCGTATTCCAAAAAAAAAGGAAAAGAAAAAAGAAAAAAAGGATACTTGCCTCGACTGGAGTGGTCCCATCAAAGGACTCGCCCTTAGACGATCGCAATTAATTCGCGACTGAAGAGGGTTAATGGATTTCCATACTGCCATGCGACGATCGCTCCCTGGAAGCTCGTCAGAGATTCCATAATGCAGCACGGTGTGCAATTTTAAGCAACCCTTTATCCATATACCCCTAGCGTCCCTCGGCGCCCCACCAAGTCATCGCTACCCTATTCTTGCCACCTCTCCACTGCGAATAAGACTCCGGTCCAATTACCTCCTTGCTACACCGTTCTGGCGTGGGAAGAGGGTTGCATGATAGTTAATTACACCCACCCCCACCCCCTTCGCAACCCTTCGGCGGAGCCCTCTTCGTCGTGCGCCATACCCCGCGACCACCCCCCCCCCC
>JABFPN010003048.1:0-19478 GCA_022817305.1 Leptoteleia sp. ZL-2020
GGACAGATAGATGTATACATATTACTCGACACTCGCTTCGAGGGTCATATAATAAATGTATCGATACCGCGACGTCCCTTGCATGGGGTTGCGCCCCTCATTTTGTATAATGCATGTGCTCGTCGCACGCAAACATATATCCCGGATTCATATACCAGGTGTCAAAAAGTTTGCGCGATATAAAATTAGCGGCCAAACTAATCGAGCCGGCGATCGTTTGTTTAAACAGTTTTCAAACCTCTCGCGCTCACCTCCGTAAACTCGATACATTATTTATCGAGTTGGAAAGTAGTTCAAAATATATTTCGTGCGAGAGAGACGGTTGAACGCCGGTGCTCCGATGTTGGAACTGTTTATCATTCGCATTTTTGCGTTCCCTTTTTCCTTCATTTTGTCTTTGATTTCCTTTAATTTATTTGGATAATAAAAGTGAATATTTGTGATTTATATTTTAGAAAGAACTTTAAATTTTGGTAATGAAATCTAAGGATTAAACAGTCAGTGTCAAAATTATGCATTAAAGATAGTCAATCTTTTAATTATACCTCTTCATCTTCCTCTGACTAATGCAGAGCAACGAAGATGGAGCGAATACAACTTCTTTGCAGATACAATTACCGTTGTACTGATACAATTTTCATAATGCTATTACATGTCTGCACGCAGAGAAAAAAAATATTCAACAAATTACTACTTATATCATGAAAGTGGAATATACTTGAAACGCCCATAAAAATTACGATATAATATAGTAAAATTGTGTGATAATATAGTAGAAGTGATGTAATAAAAAGCTAATAAAATTTTTAATAATACATACGATGGTTTATGACTTTTTCAAGTATATTCTACTTTCGCGATATAAATCACGGGAATTTGTTGAACATCTTTTTTTCCCAAGTGTATGAAAAATAATATAAAAAATTGAACTAGTATTACGTTTTCGGCATTTTATTTTCAAAAGACAATAAGTAAATATATTTGATTTTGTCGATAAATTTATTCCAGTTAATGACCGAATAATGAAGGAACCAAAACAAAATACGATTGTTTTGTTACCAATGAAAACACTGCCTTGTTTTTATCTGCGTACCCGAATGGAGGAGGGGCTAAATAATGAGCTATTATAATGCTGAGTCATTAATTTTTTGTTTTTGGAATCGTTGCAAGAAGTTTCACACACTTCTGAGTGCCCATGTCTTGTAATAGCAAAAAGAAAGAATACTTTTGGTACATACTACGAATGTTTTGAATATACCAAAGAAATATTTTAATGTTTGAATCCAGAATTATTTATATTACATAGTAATTAGAAATAATATTACTTTCTTTGTTAATATTCCAGAAATATGTTAGAAAATCTTGTGGAGACCATTCCTCGTGTACTGTGGAGACATGCGCCACGTCATAGTGTCGTCACGTCATAGTGTCGTCGCGTCGTAGTATCGTCATATCGTAGTGCCGCCGCGTCAAAGTGCCACAATGAAGCAGTGGCGAGTCATCCAGTCGGTGAGTAAATTATAAATAATTATACTGCAATTTAACAAACAAATAGACCTAAAATATACCGATAACTTTTATTCTATTCTCTAAAAAAGGGGAATTGATTTCGTCAATCTATACCTAAATCTTATTTGCGAATATATGTGGAAAGAAAGCACTGGGATGGTGCGCTTCAATAATTAACACAGTCAAATTTATAATACTTTCAATTACTATTCTGGTATTTGTCGCATAATAATGATGTGAACAAAACCATTTCACGTCAGCGTGGTTACGAAGTGTAGTAATTTTTATTGTGATCTTTTTCTGTCTGCATAATTGACGGAAACGGAAGGGCAGGTTGAAAAAGACGAAAAATGTCTTGACAGTAATTTGTGAAAAATGTTTGCGATGCACGCTCGCTGTTGAAATCATTGAAAGCTTTGAAGCCATTGAAACGCGATCTGACGGCTCGGCCTACTGTCGGTGCCTTAGGAAACTAACAGCTGTGACTATGCGAGATGTGTCGGGACTCGGGGGCACGTCGCATTATACCCATCCATATGCCCCGCGCACACGTACACGTATGTGCGTGCGCGTACGCGCCTACTTTACGTCCAACGTAACGACGCTCGATTTTCCTTTCAATATTACATTTCTTGACATCTTTCGTATTTCACACAATCTTCTTTCGTGCAAATCACAACTGAACGTATTTTAAGAAATTTCAACCTAAAATATACTATTTACAAGGATATTATTTGTTTTCGGGATGAGGGGGATTTTATAACAACAAAAATAATATTAAGTCATTTTTTTTAAATAGATTTGCATCAATTTTTTGGTAGATATTAAAAGAGAAATTACTCTAACACACGCCACAAAAATACATGCTTACATGTAACTCTACTACTAAAAGGGGTTAATAGGTTTTGACATTATACTTTTAATTGTCTAACTCGAAGGAATTAAGTGTTACAATGCCAGCATCAATTTTGGATATTGTGCTTAGGATGGAACATTAGTAACTAAAATTACCAACGTCGACGTTTGAACTATGCAAGGAGTAACTCGGAATGTAATAGAATCCTTTATCAAAGTACAATAAATGCAGTTAGACTGGAAGGAGGCGAAGGTATATCTTTCCCCCTTTCCATATATGTTCTCCTTAGAAATTGTACTTCACAATTACAGTAGTTGAAATCATTTCCCTTTCTACTTAAAAGTTTTTAATTAATAAATTACTCCTCGTGTGGCTTCATTCGATTGACAATTGGTTTTAAAACAATTCTGTCACGAAAGTTTATGTCATTGAAAGCAAAATGAAATGTAAACATTGTTGTGCTTTTTTATTTTGATCTTTCAAAGTTATATAAATATTGCTTATTCTCGCGGTTACAAATATAAAAGATTTTCAAAGAAGAAAAAGTGTAAACGGTGTTTCGATTTTTCTCTCTTTGTTATACAGCCACGATCTGTCAAATGTAACATAAATATTCGATGTTTACACGCGCGAACCATTTAAATGTAAAGTAACGCTAACTGCGCGCACCTTCGCGCGAACTATAAATGTTAAGCGAAGCTAAATTCCCTTCGAATCAAACGGGGGAAATGGCGTAACAGAAAAAAGGAGGAAGACAATAATATTAAAAACATAAGTAGGTGGCGCTGATCGGGGGCGGACGTAATCGAATTGCAATGGCGGGGTCGAACAATTGGTTAATCTTGGACGCGGATTAATGCGAACAAAGGCATCAACAATTGCGGGCGGGGTACAATGCCGAAATTAACAACGTTAAATTTGCGCGGCGTTGCGGGGCCGGCAATGCGCGACACGTTGTGTCGGTTCGGCGTGAATGCCGGGGCTATTGATCAAATCTTTGAGGGCAAACAGAGTGTCGCAGTGCGATGATGATCCCGTAGGCCCATTGAAAATAGTTGCGGCGGAAATTTTGCGTGAAGCGCGATAGCGCTCAAGTGCGCTCGAGGCGCCTCGTCGGCGAGCGCGGTAGGGGAGAGGGGAACGGGGATTGGAGGGGGGTTAAGGGGGCGTATCGTTATCGTAATAACGGGACCTGGAGTTACTCCGAATCTTGGCGCACGTAATTCTGCAACAAACGGACTCGTGCCTGTTTCCGACAGGTACGTGTTATTGTCGGCGAGTGTACGTACCGAACAAGGTCACTTCTCCGTGCCGCGAGTATCGACACTGTTGCGACCACATCGATCGAATTATGCAATGCCCTCCCCGCGAAGTCTAATAATCGCAATTATTCGTTCGTTATGTTATTGTCGGCGGATCGATTCGACCGTTCCTTATCTCGGCGCACAATTAGTTCCTTTTTCCATCGACGTGTGACGCCTTTTCGAACGGTTTCGATGTAACTGGTAGGGCCAAATTGTGGCACGTTAATTGCATATATATATATATATATATATATAAGTTTTTACACTAGTTATTTAACATGAAGCAAAAAGAAATGTCATAAATTACTATTTTTTTATAACGACTTAATTTTTTAATAGAAATAATAAAATTTAAAAATTATATAGTAGATTTTTGTATAATAATATTAAAAATTGGTTTTACGATTATCAGTCGTAATATTATTATAATTAATAGCAAAAATTTTTAGATATATATATATGACATGCTTTGTCTAGCCGTTCAAAATTATTTTTATTTTTAGTATGAATTTATATTGTAGAGCTTTTTTTACACGGGCATTTAATTCGTATTAAGACTTAAAAAGTCTCGATTGTATACACAACAGTGTAGAGACTAACAAACGTCTTGTGTAAAGATTTAACAATATCTCCTGCATTATTAAATTTATCAATATTTGTGTTATATTTCAAATGAAGTTTATTATATTTCGCGAAAATTAATGTTAAAAATAATCTTTACATTCAATTGCGTGTAAACTTGTATTAATACTGCGAATAAACCTCACAGCGCTAAGATTTGTTTGCATCTATTTTAATTTTATTAATCAGTCTGCTTTACGACTTTGCTAACAATTTAGTAAATTGGACATTAAAACATTTATTCAATCACTCAAGGGATTCAATAAAAACTTTTCATTATCCACCCAGTGGGAACAGTAAACATTTATTACAGTAAAATTTTTCATTTTCCAAAAATATTCTTAAATTCACATAAAATTCCGCAAATTTTGTTATCAATTCTCTCGGAGTATCCAGAAAGTTTTTTCATTTCCAATTGCCTTTATTGAAATAATTTATTACAAATTATATACGCTCAATTCCGGGGACAATTAAAGGATGAATAATTAGAAATCAAGCTGTGAAAAATGTCGCACGCGCGGTACGCAAGAGCGAAGCCATAATTGAATGTGCAAGTCCGCGTCTTTGCAGGTGAAATTCGACGAGGCGTATCGAACGTTACGCTTTTTATCTTCTCTCTCTCTCTCCCTCTCTCTTTCTCCGTCTTTTCTTTTCGTATCATTTTTTCCCCCGTCGAGTCCGTAACGTAAATGATGATTTTGACGGCGCAAAGTGGTTCGGCGTCCAAAACTTTCGCGCCAACAGATCGATACTCGATGAGCGAGCGACAGAGAAAGAAACAAGGGTGGGGTTTCCGCGCGGTAACCGGTGGGATCGGTGTGTAGGGACGTATCCCGGGGTCTGACGTGCACGCGGAGGAGCGCGCGTTTACGACCACTTTTTGATACGTGACCCAACTTTGCCCAACAAAGGCGGCTCGGACTCGCTCGGCGAGCTCGCGCGCGCCTCCTCGCTCGTTGCCAACAACAGAGAGATAACAAAGTGCGCGCCACTAGGCACGGCCCGGCGGGAAATTACGAAATGAAACGATCCATTTTCGAGGCGATCCTCTTGTTAGAAAATGCGGCGCCGCTGCGATCGCACGAGTTTATACGGATAGGTTGCGTAAAATATATTAGTTTTATATCGCGTGCGCGCGCACACCTACTCGCGCGTTAATTTTTCATCGCGCGGCGACAAGACGTATGTTTTAAAACGCGAGCACAAAGCCACGCCGTCTTCGGACGTGTGCCAACTTAAAAATATCCCTTTCCCTATCGCGCAGGGACACATAGAAAAATTTAACAGTTCATATTCCTATAAAAAATTGGATTCAAATCTCAAGAGACAATTTATGAATATTCTTATGATGAATTATGAAAGAAATACTATAATAATAGTTATATATAATAATGTAGTACTATAATAATAGAAAAGCAATTATTCCTAATGTTAATAATAGTAAAATTTAAAAGTCGTGTAGTAAATATTAGTAGAAAAGTACTAAAAATTGCTTTGATAATCATCATTTTTCCTATTACTTTTTTCTTAGTGCATTTATTCCAATAAATTTATGGGGAAAATTACTTTATTTTAGCATTTATTTCATATTTTATTATAAGTATGTTCATAAATTGTCTTCTGGGGTTGGAACCCAATTTTTTATGGTAAAATTAACTCTTTATTTTTCTGCTTATATGGGGGAAGTTCTCCCTCTTGAAACTTTCTCGGCCGAGGGACTTTTCTTGCCCAAATACCACTTTTACCTCCCTCTTCCTAATCCGTAATGTTCAACTTTCCGACCCGATTCTTGACTTATTTATTTTTTTCGCTCAACCCAATTGAACTCGAAAAGTCTGACGTATAAAATGATCTTTGTTGCGAGGGATTGAGAGTTAATAAGCGAAACAAGCGCAGGATCATAAACAAAAACAAACAAAAAGTGTAATAAGAAGGAGGAAGATGAAAAAGAACCGAGAAAAACGGTTTCGTCATTGCGGCGTCCTTGGCGTTATAAAACAACACGTCGCAATGAATGAACAATGTTTTTTTTCTCTCTCTTTTTTTTCTTTTTCAGCGTAGAAATATCCGGCAGGAAAAAATCGCGCTCCAGTAGATCTTTATCGGCCGATAAGATTAGCATACGCGTCGTCGCATGATTTCTATATGGCACGATTTGTTGTGTGCCGTTCAATTGCGAGTCGCAATTCATCATCGTCCAGTCATCAGCTTTCAGCTTTATTTTTCGATACGGGAACATGAGCGCGCGGGGATTGGTATTTTCCAATCATTCAAAGAGTACGTTTCCACGGTCGACATTATTAAATTTAGCGCCGAGAGGAGCAAAGTATCATAAATAACTGTATTTAATTCCGCGACAAAGATAAATTAAAAAAAGGCAATATTTTTACTATAGTACAGTGAGAAAAAAGGAATATCATAAATTACCATTTTTTTGGCATTAATTTAATGACACATTGTAAAATATTTTTGCTATAAATAATAGTAAAGTTTAAAAATAATACACTTTTTTTCATTATATATATATATACACATAAAGAAAAAAAATTTAGCTTTTAATATAGAAATACTAAAAATTACTCTTATGGTTATCATTTTTACTATATTTATTAGTAAACATTTTTATTTTTCAGATATATCTGAAAATTGATGTAAAGAGTTTTGCTATTACTTTTTTCTCAGTGTACCTTTTGACCTTTTTATCATTATTAATAGTATAAACTGCCACATATCGCGATCATGCCTAAATTAATATTAATGTTTGTAAAAATTACTATTACTCATTATAATTACCACGACAATATTTTACTTAAAATGACCTAAAACGACTTCAAAAACAACCAACTTTTAATACTTAATATTACTCGGATTGATTGCACATTTTACGTGTGCCGTAATAAAGTATAAAGTGAATATTGATATTGGCAAAGAGGCGATTAATATATGCAACGAAAGCATCCGGGGCGTTTAATCGGCCACGGCTTTGGGGAAAGTGGAGAAGAAAGCGGTCTGAAAATGCGCGAGCGCGCCTGGGAAAAACGTACGAGTTTCGTGAGTGCGTCACGTTCGCCGCGGACCAATAATAATGGCAGTCTCTGGATTGTTCGACGCCGATGGCCAAACTGTCGGGGTCTGACGCATCGCTGGGCCACGCCTGGAGTTACGGCGGAGCGAGAACGAGCGAACGCATCAAGCGCCTCGCGTCTCCTCGCCCGCCGTTCCTACTCTGCCCACGCCGTTTCTAACGATAATTTCGCGCCAACTAAGAGAAGCCCCCGGGATGGCTCGGATCTTAAACTCGACTTCGTTAGAACGTCGCTTCCCGCAAGCGGGGGTGGGGGGAGGGGGGACCCACTCGCTGCGCTTTTTCCGTTGAAATGTCGAGCCGCTGATGTTTTGTTTACGCGTTATATATAAATGAACGTGCGGAGTCCGAAACTAAACATATATTAAGAGAAAAAGAGTATTAGTAATTAGTGTGCTGGAACCTTAAAGCTAAGTCGTTTGTATGATATGGGAAAGATTACTGTGTCTTTGAAATTTTTTAATTTTAAATTGTTCTCTATTATAACTATGGTAGAAATTAATCTAAACTTTGAAAAAAGAGTGAAAATTACTCGATATGGTTCGTTTACTATAAATTATTGGAAAATTTCCATAATATTTCTCTCTATACAATTACTATACCAATATAATAGTATTTTTTATGACCTTGTACATTTGTTAGGATTTATAGTAATTATTACCATACTGAACATAACATTTTACTATATCATACATAAAATTTTATTGCAATGGTATGGTAAAATAGCAGACACTATAGACTTTTATTCTTCTAACACCAAAAAGTATGGTAATTTTAAATACAACTTTTATCCCAGTGTACTGAATCAAGTTTAATAATATTTTTTATTTCCAATTTCTTTCTTCTTTTTCTTTCAAGGCATTCAGACCCCTTTTTTTAAAATAATTTTTGCATTATCTTTTAATTATCTACGAAAGTTTGTTCCACGTGTAAAACACTCGTCACGTATTCCCGTCGCTACTGAATCGCTAATGGCGAACTTTTCAGAACGGCCGTGTCACGCGCGAAGTATGGAATGAATACGTTTTGCACGAAACGCGTGATTTTACATTTTTAATCCATAGTTTTGTTGACCGCATTGATCATTCAGCGTACTTTCGTACGCGCGCTCCTACATTCTTTGCATGCGACGCGCGGTTTTGATGAATAATGAATTATGAGTACGCCCGGGGAGTATCGAGTACGGCGCGGACTTTTGTCGCTGCGAATTATGCCATCAATTTTTGCGGAATTCCAGACGCTTGTTCTGGCCATTGGGAACTGTTTGTTCCGGCCTCAAAATAAAATTGAGAATATTCGGGGGGGGGGGGGGGGGGATGGAAGGGATGAAAAGGTCGTCCCAATTGTGAGATTATAAGGCTTGAAAATTTCGACCCCAAATTATGGAAGTATTTTTTATTTTTTGTTTTAAATTACTGTAGTTTAGTTATGTTAATAAAATATTTGTTTTTTTTTTACAGTTATATTAATTATATATATATAACTAATTTTTAAGTTTAAAAAAAATTATTATATATAATATTTTACAGTTAATATTTTTGTTACAATGAAATGATTAATTTATAAATATTATGCGAGTAAATTGCACAATATTCCGAATAAATTAAAAAAGTTTAAACAAAATATTAACTCTGATCAGATTTTAATTGTTAGAGACAAGATCAATTGTTTCGATGGAATAAATGCATTTGATATGGGCAAAAAAAAGTTACTTTTGACGAGTCGCACTTATTTTTCACTATAGATAGCCACTGGTTAAATGGATTAATGATAAAATTTAATATTTAAATGTATTACAAATTTCGTCAATTATTTGTATTCACGCTTATAGTACAGTTATATGTGTCATCAAATATAATTATTCGCTTAAAATCAATGAGCATTCACTGGCTCAAATTATAACTCGAGCCTCGCAGGAATATTGTTAATTAAAATTGCAATTTTATGAAATTTATGAAATATATCGTTCAATTTTACCGAGCTGATTGGATTTTAATGTTAACTTTTATATTTATTATGATTGACGTTGTAATAATTTAGCTTACAATCGAAGCGAAATGGGACTCAAAAATAAATAACTCAAAATGTATTTATATATGTATATAAAATATTATTTTAATAATGTCTTTGATCAGAGATGAAAATTGAACTATCTATGTTGTAATATATTTGCACTTTAAGTGTTTGCATTTATTAAATTAGTTCCAACTGAGAGAAATGTAGAGAACAAATAATTTTCTTATAACATGAAAACTGTAGTGTCATTAATTTGCTCATTATATAACTTATGGATAATTTGAATTTAACTTGAAAGTGAAAAAAATTTAAGTGCTAACTGGTAACTGTGAGATAAAGGGTTCTATTACTCGATAACAACTTTTTTTTCCCTACATTATATTAAAATACTATTACATGTTATAAGAAATAATATAAATGTACACATATCGCTAATTAATTCTAAAATGTAATAGCAATTACTAATACATTTCTCTCAATTTATCTCCGATACAATTAAACCCCGAAACAAGGAATAGGACTGGTTGTTACCGGGAAAAATTACACATTTATTTGCTAACGAACTTTTGGTGCGAACGAGAACGCACGTATTCGGTATGACGTTATGCGGGAACGTTGGGAGTTGATGGAGGAAAACTCGTTTCTTCATCCGTACGTGATTTTATCTCGGTGCAGCGTTAAACGCGATTCGGATTTACATTGGCACTTGGCAAAGGGGCCGTAGCTCTTCCTCGATTCTCGCAACGTAGGTAGTCGTTATTACTTTCGGCCCCGAGACCGAGACAATGCGCTCGGCTCCGACAGCCGTGCGCGCACCGAGTAAGACGTACCAACTCGCTCATAAATTATGTAACGAACGAGATTAACGCGTGGGCCCTCATGCAAATTTCGAACGATTGTTTCAGACAGTAGGTTTGCGGAATTCATCGATTTCTTCTCCACTTGAGATAACTAGTCCACATACTTCATTGTAACAGATTATTCTTAAATTCGTTTTATCAATTGTAATTGTAATGTATTGCGATGCGATTGATAAGGTATTCGGGAGATGGTAGTGTTTTAATAGTAAAAATAGTAAAATTGATCGGCATTAAATAGATATAGTTTAATAGTAGGGGTGTCCCAATATCTGGGACATATAATAATCGGTACCACGCGTTCCGTACGTTAGGAATATCTTGGAGGGGTATAATTATACACAAATTTCGCGTGTCCCCAAATGTGGGACACAATTAAATTTGTCTCTTGAGTGAATTACATTAATTTGCAGGCAGGTGTCATATTGTCCCGGTGCTTGTGACGGGTATTTTTAATTTTTTGACATTTGTGTCCCAATATGTAAAGGACACGTTTATGTTAATTGATAATAAATAAAAGAGAACGAATAAATTTATACGAACCACGTGCTTTTACATCGACAATTCATTTATATTTGTCTATAGCATAAAGTTAATTCTAATTAAAATAATTATTAAATATAAACTATATCAGTAATAGTGAAATATAAAATATTCATATTCCATTAAAAGCATGATAAAAAAACACAGATTTAATGTTCGTAATAAATTACTCAATCCATTTTGTATATCACTTTGTTAACGCACGAGGAAAAGATTTCAATGTGTGAAATATTTATTTTCTTCCACTTTAATCTTATCATTGGGGCATTTGATAAAAATGAACTGCTTGCTTAAATTGACTAATTATATTTGATATTTGATCGAAGCTCGATAAAATTCTGCTATGCTAATAGATGAGGTGATACGTATAAAAGCAATCGAAGACAGAATTGAATGTTGGCCATTGTCCAATTACACTTTGTATTGTTCCTTCGTTTCAAATTGCACACACACACACGCACACACAACTTTGTATATAGACCGGCATGAATTTAAACTTTACGGAACTAATATTTATAATTACTCGTAAAACAGTTCGACGCGAGCGTCGGCGCTTTGAGCCGCGTAATGGCATAAATAATTGCCACGGGTATTTATATAATGCACCGCGTGATGCGCATTTTTAATTTATTTATATAATTTTTTTCTTTTTTTTTTTGATCACCACCGTGTCGCCCGATATTATTACTTTCCGACCAAGTTATTTTCAATCATTATCATTTATTTATACTTTCAATTTCAAGTTCAATATACAATATATAATCTCGTTCGCATTAATGCAAATCACCCGAGTCGCTAAACCGGTAAATAGTTGAGTCACCGGAGGAGAAACAAAGTTGCGGTCTGACTGAAGGGGACGGTTCAACTTGTAGATACTTTTACGTGTAATTATTCAATTGCCTTTTTTCCCCCCATTCTTTTTTGCCGGTTATTTATGGGTGGCGAACATTTATATGTCAAAGCGGTCACCTGGGTTTGATAAGCCGAAATTCCTCGGTGATAAGAAATGATTTTTAAAGGGCGATAGCTCACCTGGAACAGAAAAGAAAAAACATTCGTTTAATTATAATTGATAATTGGTAATTGAACGAGTGGAGTAGATTTTGCAGTTTTTGCAGAAATCCTTTTTTATTGATAAAAATTATACTGTACAGTTTGCTGTACAAATAATCGTTTATATGCCGAACAAATGACAGTTGTTAAAGCGTCCCTGAAATTACTGTTATAAGGCCTCCCGAAATGGGGAAAGAAAAAAAAAACGTTCGTATATTCAATTTTCTGCCCGAGTTGCGTAATGTATTATTAAACCGAACAATCGTTTCTTGGAATGCTTTGAAGACTTATTGCTTTTACTAAAATTAGAAAGATACGAACAGCTTTATATATATATAATATATTTTTTTTTCTAAAATATATTAGTGTGCAATTTCAAGATTACATTTTGCAAAATCCATTTTTATTGTCATATATTCTTGGGAAAAAAATTAAGTGCACGAGACGTCCTTTGATATAATTATTGATCAATCATTTTAAATGCAATTCGTTTACTAAATCGCTTATTGTAATTCATTGCAAATTTTTATGACTATTCGTTTGTAATTTATAATAATTATAAACGAATCAAATTATTTGCATTGGCCAATAAAGTGCGACGAAAAAAAGGTATTGCAAAAGAATCGGTAAGCCTTTTTATGGTGACAGATATCCGTTGAATGAAAATTTAAACTGTTGCATTTGTATAACAATTTTAACGACTGTTTTTTAACTGTCATTTATAACGCATTAATCCAGTGCAAAAGTTTATTCGTTTACAAAGTAGTAAATTCACGCCCTCTTACTTCCTTCAATCTGCCACTGGAGCTAAGCTGATTATATATTTCCTATGCAATCAATCTTCCTTTACAAAAAAAAGAGAGATCCAAATCCCAACTAGTTAGAATAACAAGTTTAATTCTAATTTGATTATATCAGTGTTATAAAGAACTGGTAACTAAAAGACGGAAAAATTAATACCGTAAATTTAGCCAATTTGATATTCAGTTAAAAGTAATAAGGTTTATATGGATGTAATTTTTTAAATACAATTAAAAATAAATAATTAACGTTTTTGTCCCACTGGTAATAATTTGTAAGAAGTAAATGAATGATAGGAGAAAAAAAAGACATTAATGCACTGAGAAAAAAAGAAATGTCATAAATTACTATTTTTTCTACTAATTTAAAAATATATTGGAAAAGTAAATATATCTGCCATAAATAATAGTAAAATGTATGTGTTTTATAGTAGCTTTTAATTTTAAAGAAAAAATCTTCACTTTTCAGATATATCCCTAAGTGAATATAACATATTTTAAATTTTACTGTTTATTTTTTCTCGGTTTGGGAAGAAAAGGAAAACGAAACTACTTTACAATGGAATTTATTATATTGTCTAAGCGATCATACTTCCCTCTAAACGAATAAAACTGGGCAAACAAATTTGAATTGAATTTTAAGCCGCGGCAGTACGGTAATGAGTTTGATATCAATGATTGGCCGGTAAATTTGAAACGAACGTATACGGGTTGTGTGCGCGCGCGGTGCGAGGCGCGGCTCGTCGGCGGGAGCGCATAAATACAAACAAACGCCGTCTATAAGCGTACAAATGCGTGTATAAATGCGCGGTACGCTGCTCCTCCGCGGCGCATCGCTCTCGTTTGCTTCTTCCTCGCGCGCTCCTCGTCGCGCGGCCTCATCTCACATCGGGGAGCCGACGAGCGCGCCGATCCCGGAGCCAAGGTGCGTCACGCGCGCAAATATGCGCGCGGCTCTCGCTCGCTCGCTCGCGCCCTCCCCTCCCCTCCCCTCCCTCGGCCCGTCCTCGTCCGCTCGGGCCGAGAGCTCGGCCGCTAAATCTTTCCGCGCGAAATATTTTCACTCCTCGCCGCTGATTTCGAGTCAAATAAATTCGTCGGGATGTTTCGTGCGAGTCGACCGGTTCGCCGAGCGCTAAATTTTGCTTATCAATTGAGACTTCGGGTGACTGCTAAGAACGTCGAGAAAACGTTGAATCTTTTCCATATTATTATTCCCTTTTTATTTCTATATATTTATTTATTATTTATTTATTATTTTTTTTGTATTAATATAGTACTTTAATAGTGAAATTATAAACGACTAGTAAAACGTTTCTTGAACGTTTAATGATATTTGATAATATTTGATTTTAATCTCTCTGTTATATTAAACTGGAAAAATTAATTAATTAACCGCGGATAATTTGAGTACCATTTTAAACAATAAAGGCCGTAATTTTCGTTAAAGATATAATTCATTATTATTAACGGCCTTCTCCAATGGAAAGGTCGTTCGAATCAATTATTTAGTAGTGAAATAATAAGAAAAATTGATGATCGATTAGAGTGGGGAAATGGTCTTGGAAACCGCGGTATCTTTGGCTGTAATTATATGTTGATTGCCTCTCCGATTATTGTAATATCTCCGGTATCAAAATACCGTTATTAAGCGCCGCTCGAAATGTATATTTAATTTAGCAAAGTTTCAATTTTTACAATTGATTTACAGTTGACATTTAATTGTACGTTACACTAAAGGAGATAACATGGTAATGTTAAGTCGAATTAACGAAATTTCAGGCATGCGCAGTGAAATTAAAGATATATTTGGTAATTAAAAAATTTGTTTATTGACAAATTTGTTTAAAAATAATTAATTAAATTGGAAATATAGGTGGGATAATTATCTGGTTTTAGTTAAAGACACTGAATTCCTTTTAAATGGGACAAACAGAGAGAAATATTCCATTGTTTTTATCCAGTTATATTAGTTCCGGTCGAAAACACTAGGGGGACTGGATGTATTATCCGAAATTCATTATTTAAATGTCGAAACTTTCGCTTTTATTCTAGAGTTTATGTACAAATCAAACTGATTTTAATAATATAATCTTAAATATTATCTCGGTACGTCTTATTTTGAAATGAATATTAAATTGAATGTAACGAGTCGTATAATAAATAATACATTTTCGGCACAAAATTTTCACGGACTTTTATCTGCACAGCATTCACCGATAACAAATTATCTACGCCTACAATGCGGCAGCGTGTGAACAAATTTCGTTGAACCGTGCCGATAAAATCAGCTAAGAATCTTTAGTAGGTTTTTAAATCAACATCATTGCTAATTTTTCACAATTTAATTTACAATTAAGAAGGGGGGAAAGGTTAAATAAAAATAAATTCTTCATTTAATTACTATAATGTATTACTATAATGTATAAGTTATCATTTATCAAAACTTTATAATTTTAAATTATTTAAATTCAAAAATATAAATATTTAGTTCCTAATTATGGTAAAATTTTAATCAATGAGACTGAAGAAGAAAATGTTTTTTACAGTGATCGACATGAGAATTTAAACAATATTTATAAACCTTTAAAAGAACACCACAACAAAAAGAAATAAATGTAAATAAATATATTAATCGTTTAAATTTGACAGGGCACAAAACCGGAGATAAATATATTATTAAACAAAATTTATTTCTGAAAACCCAATTCACCGTGTATATACTTTATAAAAATGTCGCATTTTTTAAATACCACGTTGTTTGTCAATATTAGATTTTCGCCGATAGAATTTAACAGTCCAGTATAAATGAAAATAAACAAAACGGACAGAAAAGGAAAAAAAAAAATTACACGTCATAAACATATGATTGGAAACAATTATCGCGCAGCTGTCGGCGCGCATGACTTTCGGCTCAATGACTGCCGTAAATCGTTTACCGGACGTTTCCGGGCAAATCAATTGCCGGTGAGCCGCCTCGCGAGCAACCGAGTACGCGGCGCGCGTACCGCCCGCACACGCACTTTGGCGCCGCACTTGCATAAAAGTTGCTTATTTGAGAGCGAACGCAATGACCTTAACGAACGGCAAGGCGGCTCCCTCTGGCGGCCAGGTGCAGCCAACCGACCATCCGAAAACAATGCGCTCGCTTTTACGCTGTCATACACTTTTTCGCCACTTATTTCTCCCTTTTTCGGCATGTCGCCGTTCCCCCCGCCGGTGCTATTATCATTTCGAGCTGAATTTCAGCCCAAATCGATACGTCCTTCCGGTTTATGATTTAATTTCAAATTGAACCATGAATTCGTGTATTATTATTATCATTGCCATGAGTGGAACGGTACGTTTTATAATAAATGGGGAATATGTCTGCGTTTGTAGTATTATTTATATATATAAATATATATGTTGCGTATATGTGTGGCATATATACAGGCATATATACAGGCATATTTGCGGCATATAGACAGGCATATATGTGGCACAAAGACAGGTATATATGTGGCACATAGAAAGGTATATATGTGGCTTATATACAGCCATATATGTGGCATACACACAGGTATATATGTGGCATATATACAGGCATATATGTGGCATGTATATAGGCATATATGTGGCATGAATACAGGCATACATGTGACATATGTACAGGCATATATGTGACATATATACAGGCATATACACAGGTATATATGTGGCATATATGTGACATATATACAGGCATATACACAGGTATATATGTGGCATATATGTGGCATATATACAGGCATATATGTGATATATATACAGGCATATATGTGGCATATATACAGGCATATTTGTGGCATATATGTAGCATACATTCAGGCTCATTTACTAAAAATTTATTAATTTTTCTTAATCTTTTATCTCCGTGCACAAAACACAGTAACTATAATTAATTTTCTCTCAGTATATAAATTAATTAGTCGTCTTAAAAATCGCGAGTCCCTTATTGACGGTGCGAATCTCAATTCAGCTTAGTCCCTGCTATCTTTCATCTCGTCACTGTTATTAAATTATCCTTTATTATCGTTATTTTTTTTAGCCGTCGCACGGAGCGAAGCGGCAGGCGCTCCGCTCGGTAATTAATATGCAAAAAATATGCGCGCGCTCAATCGAGTATAATTTATTTTCAATTAAAGTCGAACTGGCAACTGAAGATCTCAAGCGCTCGAGCTTAATTGAGATTTCAGTCCGAAGAAAAGAAATATGGTAAGCAACATTTGGCTCCTCGGACATAGGCTGTTGTATTTCATGCCGTTGAAATTATCCAGTAGTGAATTTGAAGCGTTACATCATTCAAAATTGACGCTAAATTTAGTCCGCTTAAATTGTATTTGACGTATGGAAATTAAATTTTGTTTTTATTGAAATTAATATTGTTGTGATAAAAGTAGAGTGGATTTTTGAGATTATTTATGTGGCTAATTTGTATAGATTTGTATATAAGAGGACAAAATTAGAAGTGGAATTAATAACTGCATAATGTTTTATTTATTAATGTCTATTTTACAATTTAAAGTGATAAATTTGTTAACGTTAAAATATTAAAATCATTCGTAAATGATAAATCATATTTAAATGACATTAAACGTGAATAAATTTATATAATTATATTAAAGATGTATATCAATAATAAAAAAAATCATAAATAATGTTGTATAATAAATAATTAAAACAGTAACAAAAAATTAAAAATACAATTAAACGGTAACTATAAAATATTCATCATTTAAAAGTATACTTTAATGTTCTTTAATTTACTCCAATTTGATGTTTTCTGAGAATATAAGGAAACTTAACGAGATAAAAATTATATAAATGCAACTAATTTTAATTATTAATTGCAAATATTATTATTAAGCAAAACCTTAATGTGACTTAATTTATTTTTACTTGCTTTAAAAAAACTTTTTTCTATAAATTTTAACAGATAATTTGCGAATGCCAGAGAAAAAATTACACCTAAAATAGTTTTTCATCTCATAAAATATTTCACAAACGAAATTGTTTTACACGTTCGGTTCATTGACTTATTTTCCTTTATTTCGTTAAATAATTAAAACCACGCTTCCAACAAACAAGAAGGGAATAACAGAAGGGGGGGAGAAAAACGATTGTCGCGAAAAAATCGTTGTTTGCCGAACGCGCGGATTAAAGTTTTGTGGTGAAATTCGTTGCGCGCGATCGCGAGCAGGCCAGAAGAACGTTGAGAAGACCGTAGGTGCGTTTGAGCGTCGCGCGCATTCCCGTGCGCGAGCGCCTTTTTAGACTTCAAATACGGTTTTGGTTTCTGACGGGTTTTTGCCTCGCAGCTTGAAGGTGAACCGTAGCGGTATAGCGGCGCGCATGCGCAACCCGGCGCGAACCTCGCGCCGACTTTTTTTTCTATCTCTCTCTCTCTCTCTCCTCTCCCAACGGCATAGCTTTTACACGATTTCATCGGATCGGTACAATCTGACGCAAAGCCGTGAGACGTTTTTTGTCCGTGGATTGTAAAAAGTCGTATCTCACAGGTGTCTTGGAGCGCGATCGCGTAGACGGGAAACAATTTTAACATCGGCGTATAAAAATAAGTTGCATAATGTGCGTCGCGCGCTATTTCGTAACGCTTTTTGACGTCTCGAATCGTCGGCGTTCGAACGTTAACAGTACTGCGCGGATAAATATCGGCGCATCGAGCGGCTGCGGCAGCATTTTTACACGACTTCCAACATTTCAACGGTACTCGCTCGAGTTTTTAAGCCGTTTTCTAATGTTTTGGTTCATTTTTTCGTTTGCTTTTGTTTGGCTTCTTTAACTGGCTGTTATTAAACATATTTTTAACAATTAAAAAAAAAAAATAAAATGAGTGTCCATGTAAAAATTTATATATGCGACATACATGGGACATTTATGTGGCATATATCATATATGTGACATTATGCCCTACATATGTAATATATGCGATATATATGTCGATTCTTACATGGTATATAATGTATAAAATCTCATTTTTATGTGACATATATGACAACAAATAATATATGTGACATATATGACAACTAATAATATGTTACATATATGACAACTAATAATATATGTTACATATATAACAAATAATATATGTGACATATATGACAACAAATAATATGTGTCACCATATATGTAACATATGCGACATATACATTGATTTTTACATGGCATAACATACATAGAACATTTATGTTACACTGTGCAACTCATATATAATATATATGTCAAATATCAGCAACATATATGTCATATATATCCGACATATATGTCGATTTTTACATGGATGATTATAATGCTAAATCATACGGTTCAAATACGCGTGAAAATTTTATTAGCACAAATATTATTGATATGAAAAGTTTCAAGCAGCTCATTTCGTGTTGAAATTTTTTTTTTTTGTTTGTTCACGCCGAGAGACGGCGCGTCGTCAAACTTGTTCCATTAGACCCAATAAATTCAAATGGCTATTGCCATGAGCGATCGTCTTTTATTTGCCCCGGTAACAACTATGCGGAAGTCATTAAAAGGCTACGCGAAAGTAAATAATCCCCGCTACTTATAATCCGTACAGTCGAACTTCTGTACTCTCCGTCGCTCCTTTTATCCCGAAGGAAAAAAAGAAAAAAAAAGGGGGGGGAACGGCGAGCCTCGGTAATGAAGCGGCGCTTCGCGTTACAATCGTCGCGTTAAATATAGAAATTTTGTCATTTTTGTATTGGCCGGTTTCTTACGATTCATCATTATTAATTCAGTCCGGGGCGTGTTGTTGAAAAAAAAAAAAAAAAAAAAACTTGA